>JAJOZX010007020.1:0-42500 GCA_023014485.1 Bathynomus jamesi
GTCACAATCTTTCAAAAAGGGAATTTCACCAGTTTCCAGAATTGTTATCTATTAAGGATGACATAACAACAATTGATACACAAAGGTTTATTGATCATCTCAATAAACTTGAAACGGATTTTGAAACTCGATTCAGTGATGTTTTAACCATGGAAGTATATGATTGGATGGTAAACCCGTTTACTGCAAATGTTACTGAAGCTGATGTAACATGTCAAGAGGAGCTATTAGAACTCAGACATGATGAGGAAAGCAAGGGAAATTTCAATAACGGTGGTTATATGCAGCTTTGGCAAAATAAAAAGATGTCAAATGTATATCCCAACATGTGGAAAAAGATTTTTAAATTACTGATCGCTTTTCCTACTTCGTACCTAGTTGAATCAGGTTTTAGTGCTGTGAATCACATTCTTACCAAAAACAGGAATGCTTTAAAAATCCCTGAAAGAGGGGACATTCGTTTGTTCCTCACTAAATTCGAGCCAAACATTCGGAATTTAGTTTCCAAGCATCAAGCACAAGGATCTCACTAAATTAAAGGTAAATGCATAATGTTTTATTATATAATATATATAATGTACCATACATAATTTTTAATATATGTTTGTTGGATTTTTAATTTTGGTGGGCGGTTGGCTAATTTATCTCACATAAAAATAGTAAAAGTGGGCGGTAGGCATAAAAAGGTTGAAGGGCACTGATCTAGTGTGCTTGGATGATGAGGGTGACTAGCCACCCTAATTGACTGTGGGGACGGACGCACAATTTTCGGGCACAGAAACTGGGGGGCATGAAGGAACTTAGGGGCGCGAAGGTATGCCGTAACACCTATAGAAAGCGTTACCAGGTGCCTGGTACCTATGATACCGTACCCTTTGGCTACCTTAGTCCTTGATTGTATTTATATATATGTGTATTGTTAACGGTATGTTTATTTATCAAGTATATTTGCTTCAATTAAGGTTTCATTTTCTCTTTTGCGTGCGTGCGTGTGTGTGTGTGTGTGTACAGTAAAAAGCCAAGCTCCGCCCACTGTAAGATCGGTCACGTGACTCTTGCCACTACCTGAGGATATCTCTATCCCTGCGTGCTCAGTTAACCTCTGCATACCCTTGAGCTCAGACGTGTATTCTCCCGCGTAGAAGAAAAATAGTAATGGCTACCTTTAATATTGCGTGTTCAACGTTTATGAAGTGGTATTCGGCAAAGTGCTAAGATGTGGTGGATACTGAAAAACTCCCTATTCCCCCCCTCCTTTGATACTTTTAAGGCTACATTGAGCCGTACGAAGGACCAAGATGTTCAAATACTCTACGGGTATTCTGGCGAGGGCATTGTAGGATTTCGTAGTACAAACGATGTATTGAAGTATGTTGTAGACCTAACCTTTATGAAAGCTGACATATACCGCGAAGTAGAAGAAACAACACGTTCAGAAGATAAGCAACGGTTCTGGATAGTGCGTCTTGTTGATGAGTGGTTGACGAGCGCTATTATGTCATGCTACATCATACCTACTACTCATACCCTACGGCTGAGAATGTAAATCTTGTCATCATGGAGAATCTTAAGTATTTTTATCACTATATTAATATAGATCATGATAAGGTTTGTATTGAGTTTTTAACAGATTTTAGAGACGAGTATCGCTTGTTAAACAAAAGGATAAATGTGGGCATATGTTTCTCTCAAATAGTGCACCGGATTGTGAAGATGTTTAGGTTGTGGAAATGAACGTCTGGTGTGATAAAACATTAAAGCCGGTATTGTTTCATGTAGCGGAAAATCTGTTTGTCCAAGGGCACAAGTGTTCGAATGAGCCTGTGCACGCTTCAGCAGTTTATAGTGTGACTCGCTCCCCCCATCGAGCCCCCCACCCGTGTACTTCACCCCTCCGAAACACACGAGTTTGAACAAACCCGTACACGTTTCATCAGCGTGACTCACTCCGCCCGTCGAGCCGATCCTCACACCTGTGGCTCATAGTCATCTCAGAGCTTGAACCGACTAGACGTGCGGATACGATGGAACTTCCTTTGAGATGCATTCTCAACGCCTCGCACGATGTGTCCGTGACGAAGTTATTGCGCGTGTTCATGCGTGAAACCGGCACCATTAACTATGAACTTGAAACGATTTGAAGGCAAGCAAGCAAACGTAATGTTATTTATTTAAGTGTTGAGGAGATGAATAGAGTCTTCGTGATAGTTGAGAAGTGGGAAGAGGACCGTTATAAAATACCTGCAGGTGTAGGTACAAGAAGAGAGCAGATTAGTGATGCCCCCTCATTTGCCGTTGTTTGCATGTTGTATATAATTAACTATCAACCATGCATTGATATATGACTGATGTGGAAGAATGCATCTGATAATAACGTTCCTGTCCCTACGCGAAACCGTTTCATCCTCGACAGAATGTTTGAAATCGTTGGTTTCCGCAAATTGAAGCCTATATTAGACGTTCGTATTACGGATATGATTTATTTTGACATGGTTCTTGAATAGGCATATACCGCTCTGCTCGACGGACTTATCGAATGTAGGAATGAACAAGGCGAGAATGGTCTAGAGCTGGATGCATATTTAAAAGGTTTAGACTCTTCGAAATATCCTGAACTTTGGCACAAAGCACTTGAGCAGTACAGGGCAGAGCTTGCCTACACTGTTCACCCTGAAGAGCTGTATCTCTATATAATGAATAGCTGTCGTTACGACTTGGAAGATTATTTCAATTGCCGCTATGAAGAGTGAAGAAGAGTTCACGATTGAAAAGCTCGGGACGGTAAGAAAAAAACCCTCGATTGGAAAGGAATGTTTATAAACTTGTATTTAATAATGATGTTGCGTTTAACGATGACCTCTTTGTGCCTGCTTTTGATTGTATTCTAGCCGTGTTTAAAGATAACTTGCCAACCGAATGTAAAGTGGGCACAAAAATAGTATTGAACGATATGAAAGCCATTTATATCGAGTATAGGTATCCGTATAACTTGAGCGGTGAAGTAATGCTTGGACGGTTTTACCGTGTAGTGCAAAGTAATAACGATGTGACTGTAGACTCGATTACGTGTAAGTTTAGCGTTTTGCGCCATAGAACGTAAAGTATTTTGATATATATTTATTTATTATTTAATTATTTAATTGTATATATATATATATATATATATATATATATATATATATTCCCTGTACTAATATGCAAATGATTATACACCTTCGTTTTGTATATTATTATTTTCAATATATTTAATTATTTAATATAACTCTATATATATTTATTTTGTTTCCTGTACTAATATACCAGGTATTGATGGTTATACTATAACGTTTGTATATTTTTTATTATATATTTCTCGTTCGTATTTCTTATGCTATATTATTTTTTTATCATATAAGGGGTTCCAAAAAACCTTAGCCCCCCCATTTGCAGATTTGCAGCTTACATGTTTACTTATATCGAAATAGTTTTTAGTGATTATAAAAATATAAAATTCTTTATTTATTGCAGGTATTAAAATTACTCTAGCTGATAAAGTGATAATATAATGGCTTCTCAATTAATTGATGATTCGGAGAGGCAACGTGTGATAGATCGCATACGAGCAATAACATTTCGGGAAGCTCGTGATGCTGGAGCCACCTTTATAACACGTTCATGGGTTGCCAAAAAGTTGCGAAGTGAAGACTTCGTCAAAAGAAATTGGAATAAAACTTTGGATGAATGTGAAATGGATACAACCAAATCTGGGCGCCCAAATTTGCCACTCTCTCAGAAAACAAAGGACATCATTGAAAGCGGTACGGGTAAGCGGAAAAACAGCTGTGCTAAACTTTCTAGAGAGATCGAAGTGTTGAGAGGAAAGATCGTTAGTGGTGAGATCATTCGACTGTACCGTCATAGGCAAGGTTTAATGCCTTGGCATGAACTTCCAAAGCCAAGAAAAACTCAACTTAACATCGATGACAGAATGTGGTTTGCCCATTATCTTGAAGATTGGGATGTGGATGATTTCATGCATTTAGCTGTCTCCGATGAATTTTTTATTTACGTAACACGTCGGCCTAACTACCAAAATGATCGAGTGTGGGTCACAACACCAGATGAAATCGATGGCAATGAACATTATTGCGAATTATTAAAAATCCTGACTGTGTTGGTGTGTTTGTTTTGTTCAATGCAAAGAAGCTCATGTGGGTGCTGAAGCCAAATGGTCAGAGTTGGAATGGACAGTATTTTCGTGATATTATTCTAACCCAGCATGTCATTCCTTTTCTAAGAAACCCAAACAATGTTATGGATGTCGATCAGGTCACATTTCTGCACGATAAGGCCCCCTGCTTTAAGGCATTAGCCAGTCAACAGTTGTTGAGGACCATGAGATCGTTTTCTTTGGAAATGAAGAATGGCCAGGAAATTCTCCTGACCTGAACGTCTGTGAACACATTGGATCAGTTATAAAGGACAAGGTTGAATGTCTCTTGTTTCAAGAACCTGCAGCAAATCGATTTTCGAAGAATACAATGACGCAACACATTGAAACTGTTTTAGCAAATTTACGTAACGATCAAGATCTATTCACGTCACTTTTGGCAAACTACCCAAAGCGAATTCAGGCTGTCTTGGAAGCCAATGGCGGGAACACCAAGTTTTAATTGTTTCTCATTAAATGCAGGATTAAATTCTCTTTTGTAAGGTACGTTTAGTTTTACTGTACCTCTATTGGTTTAGGCCATGGGCGAGGGGGGGCTAAGGTTTATTGGAGCCCCGTATATTCCATTGTATATTTATTTTGATTATATATTCATCTTTCGTATTTCTTATGCTATTAATTTTTGATCATATATATTCCATTGTATATTTATTTTCTATATATTTCGTGAGATTGAATCCATTAATTCGTCTAAATAAACAGAATGATGTAATGGTGTTTTATGTAATTCTTTTGGCTGTGCACGACATTTAATTACAACAAATGGCTGCCTTCTTAAACGGATTTCTAAACCAATTGCCAAAAATATCTGGATAGCACAATCTGGCAACCCTAATAATGTACACCTGAACAAGTCAATTACGTCTTCTAAGTCAACTGGCTGGTTAAGCCAGAATATATGCTTTAATTAAATAAATAACGTAATCTGGCAACTCAGCCAGATAAGCCAACTGGCTGATTAAGCCAGCTGGCTGATTAGGAGCATATTAAGACAACGGCTGCTCGGCTGAAGTCTTAATATGCGCTTGGCTCCTTCCAGGCGAACACCTCTCTTCCTCTCTCTCCTTCTCCTCTCTTTCTCTTGGGGGATAACTCCGCCTCCAAGTTGCATGACCCCTTCTTGTTCTTGCAACATTCTCCCTTCCCCTTTGTTGCATAATATCTTACAACATCCCCCCTTTTGTTGCATACCTTATGCAACATTGCTCAACATTTGCATTGCACTCTCTCCTTTTTCGCCCATACTACTGACATTTATTGTAGGCAATTAGTATATATTATTTAACTTCGATACAATGATTCCAGTATTTTCTCATGGCTGTCTAATAACTGTGATAGACATGATATTCCAACCATAAATTCATATTAGTTTGGACTGAATAATTTCCTTTCTTTTAGGTAGTAAGCATTTTTGTCTCTAATTTCACGTTCAGAGCAGTTTAAAGTGGGAGGTGAGGACTGCTGGGTGACAAAATTCTTAGGAATTGCTCCGTTACCTCCTTTGAGGTAAAAGAGTTTCAAAGCATAATAAAGGGTGATCCAGATAAATGGGACCCATAAAAAAAAGCCAAATATTCTTAATATTTAATTCCTATCATAAAAACTATATATCATTCGAAAGAGTATAGTTACAAGTTTATTATGAAATATTTATTTTTTTAAAATGACTCCTTTCAAATGTGCTCCATTAGTTGCCAAGCATTCCAGTGTTCTCGCTTGTAAGTTCTGGATCACTTTTGCAAGAGTGTGCGGTGGTATGGCCTGTATCTCATTTGTGATGGCGGCCTTCAATTCTTGCAAGGTCGTTGGGTTATTTCTGTAGACCCTACTCTTTAAATATCCCCAGAGATAATAATCTAAGGGAGAAAAATCCGGAGACCTTGCGGGCCATTCAACGTCTCCAAATCTTGAGATTAACTCGCCTGGAAACGTTTGACGCAAAACTGCCATGCAGTTCCTCATGGTATGGCAGGTAGCTCCGTCTTGTTGGAACCAGTGGTTTTCTAGACAAAGATCTCTTAATTTAGGATTAAGGAAATCGGTCAACATTTTTTCGTAGCGATCACCATTTACAGTGACCGTGTTTCCGGTGGAATCCTCGAAAAAGTACGGCCCTATGATCTGAGATGCAGTAACACCACACCAAACAGTTACACGCTGACTATGCAACGGGACTTCGGTAATATTCAATGGATTTTCTGTTGCCCAGAAACGACAATTTTGTTTGTTTACAGTTCCATTCAAGTGAAAATGGGCTTCGTCTGACATAATCAAAGTTGCTAGAAAATTGGTGTTGTCATTTACCTTCTGTTGGATCCATTGACAGAATTGTCGTCTTCGTGCGAAATTTCCATCGTTTAGTTGTTGCACTGTTTGAATTTATATGGAAAGAGCATTAAATTTTGCTTGAATATACGGTGTATTGTCGTTCCATATCCAACTCCTAACAGCTGAGAAGCACGTCTGATGCTTATGTTAGGATTATCCTGTACAATTTCATGAGTTCTGTTAATGATCTCGTCTATCCTTGCTGTGCGCACTCTTCCAGTTGGTTTTTTTTTCCAATGCTGCCAGTTAGGGAAAAATTTCTGACACACCGACGGATTACTTTCTTAGAAGGTGATTTTGACATCTGAAAATTTGTCTTGAAAGATCTTTGAGCTGAAACTACACTTCTTCCATGCTCATAATATTGCTCAGTTATGAAACGCAGCTGTTCCACAGTCCATGCAGTCATCTTGAAGGGTTAGTTTTAACTAACACTTTTATTTTGTTTTGTATCTTATCTTGTCTTGTATTGTCAAAACCTATACAATCCTGTACAAACTTGTAACTATCCTCTTTCGAATGATGCGTATGATTTTATAAAAGGACTTATACTTTAAGAGTTACAGGGGTTTCTTTTGGGTCCCATTTCTCTGGATCACCCTTTATAACTAAGACTTGATATGCGAAAATAGAGAATTATGAGGAATGAGAAGAACCGTAATTGGTTGGTTGGTACTGGCCAATCAAGAATAATTTTAAAAATGTTTATGGCCCTTGCGGCCCTGCCTTGACTATGAAAAAAGTGGAAGTAAGCTTTTAATTTATTTCGTGACCAGAAACTTCAAAATACGCTATATTAAGTTCTAAATATAAAAGTAAATTTAATTACTGCGAGTTTTCACTTTACATTTGTAATAAATACTTTTATACAAAATAGCTAATTCGTTTAATCCCTTCATAAGCCCACTGATGTCTAATTTTTCTTCGTTAGTATAAAATAGGTCCATGTCTATTAAATATGAAGACAGACAATCGAAAGTGCATGTCGAAAAGCATTCACTAAAAATACACATCTTTATAGGTTTTCATATCAGTCTACAGTTACATAGCCACAGCAACTATACCACCTCATTTCCTAACTCCATGATCTGCCATATATATATATATATATATATATATATATATATATATATAATTAAATTTAATTCTGTGGACATTTGGGCATTTTTTCGTTTTCCAGTCCAAAAAGTTCCTCAGGCAACGGTTTTAAACGAGTTTATCAAGCTAACGAGGAAAATATGAATTCAAACTCCCCAAACTTTTTCTTTTCCACATTTACTAATTTAAAGAAATTTTAGTTCTGGCCAAAGAAAAAAACGTGTGTATATATTATATATATATATATATATATAGTCGAGCCGGTCTTTTATATAAACAGTGAGCAGAGTGTTTCGTTGAAAGCTTTTAGTAAATAGATTTTAGTCTCATTAATTTCTGAATTTTTGATGAATTTACTTTTGATCTATCTTCAATGGATGCGTCCGTATAAGGACTCTAAAATAGCTCCAAGGCAAGTAGTTAATGGCTGGTGTGTGTGTGTGTATATATATATATATATATATAATATATATATAATATATATATATATATATATATATATATATATATATATGTTAGCGTTCGCTCGTATTTGATGCTATCTTTTGTATAACTTAGTGCCTACTCGCAAAAACGCTTCTAGTTTCTTGTAGATGTATGTTTGGGTGCAGTTTAGGTTAGGTTAACTTAACCTCAAACAAAAATATGGGTATGTAAAAACCTCAGGTAGCATGAAGTAGTAATAATTTGCTTTTGAGTTTTTTAATTGAAATCCTGACGCGGGTGAAATTCGAAAAAAACGATTATTGTATACGGTCAAAAAGTGCTTTTCTCTAAATTTTTCACAGAACCCCATCCTACTTTACCACAAGCGAAAGTTATTAAAATTTAAAAAAAAAAAATGTATAACGTGTTCGAACTATTGGGGAAAAAAACAGGCATGGACATAAATTTACACAAATATTCGACCAACTCGTGGATTTATGATTACGTATATATATAATAATAATAATAATAATAATAATAATAATAATAATAATAATAATAATAATAATGAACAACTATAATATATAGAATATAAAGAAATACAAAACGATCACAATACAGGTAAGCTGCAAGTACCCACAATCCAAAAGTATTCCTACCTGGTACACGGAAAGCAGAGTGTGATGCTCTCGAAGATTGCTTCTGCGTCAGGAGCGACTCCTGCAGAAGTAAACACACCCATCCCCAGTAGAAAGGTGAGGACAAGGATAACTCTACTTTCCGTGTGCCAGGTAGGAACAGTGTTGGACTGTCGTTACTTGCAGCGTTCATGCTTTGTATAAATCCCGTGTGTGTTGCAGTCTTCTTTTAACAAAATGATTATCTTAAGTTCAGTTCTTGTTTTTGTTTGTCACTTCTTTAATTCAGATATTTTCGTGGTTTTAGTAATCTTTTATTTTAATGCCTTTAACTTTTTAATGTGAATTTAGTTATGAATTCAGTTTTTATTTTAACTTTATGGGCGACTGATGAGAAAATCAGGTGATTTCGAAACGATTAGCTGAATAAAGGATGTTTATGTGTATTAATTGTGTGTATTAATTTTGTGTATTAATTACATCAACAAGGAAAACGGGATAAAAGATAATAATATGAATATATTCAATTTTTATTAGCATCTGAACAATGACAATTGTAACTTTAATACATGATATGATTTCAACGACTTTTTATCTCTTGTTCAACACGGTTTAGCATTGAATCTACTGAGCACAGTATGTTGAAATCTGTTCATCTCTGTACCACACTGCAATTATTGCCTCTATCAGCTTCGTCATTGTCGTACATTCCTTTTATCTGTCTTGATTTCACAATAGCTCACAGATTCTCAATTGGGTTTAAATCAGGAGAGTTCCCTGTTAATCTAACACGTGAATCGCTTTGAAAAACCCGAAAAACCTGGTCACAACTTTTGAAGAGTGACATGGCGCTGTCTTGCTGGAAAACACAATCTCCATTCAGAAAAACCTTAGTCAACTTGGGAATCAAATTTCTTTAAATATATTGAGATCCCATCATTCCTTCAACAAGATGTAATGAACTGATGCCATAATAGCTGAAGGAGACCCAGAATATCATCTTTTGAAGACATTTTACACATTGATCCACATGACACTCTCTCAAAGGTTACCCACCGATTTCGCTGCCCTTGCACCAAAAAATTACTCATCTGAAAAAAATTACCCTGCACCACTCTTCTTTTGTCATGCTTTTGTACTTTTAGCCCAATCTAACCTTTTCTTTTCATTTGAAGCATTAGAAACTGCTTTTTATTGGTCTTCTTGCGAATGTTCCGCTAGCACGGCGGACAATGCTTAAGCTAACTGTTACTCCAACGGCAGGAAAATCTTTCCTAAGGCATCACTGGTCTTCCAAGGACCCTTTTTACTATGACCGAGAAATCGGTAATCACGAGCAGATATTTTTCGTTTTCTTCCACATCTGCCTCTTCGTTTGAGTGATGTGCTTCCAGATGATTCACGTTTCTTCAAGATTCTGAACACTGTGCTCTGATTAACCCCACAAATTTTCCCAATCTCCTTCTGGCTTTTTGGAATGTGTCACCCAAGGTAATTATTTTAGAACGCTTACGAGGAATCACATCCATGACCCACCTTGATACTTAATGTTCTGCTAGTTTGAAGATTGGGCACTGAAGCTGGTATAGTTGGTCTCGTGGAACTTGTCGTCGGTTGTATGTAGGTATGCACGCACAGTCGAACATATCGTTAATTAGTAGCCGGTACTCATGCTCTGTATGACAAGGCACTACCTGGATCATAGCATCACTGCTAGAATACATTTAGGCTTAAAACTGTACATGTTTGATAATTTGCCTACTTTGGATATACGTGCACAAACTTCCAAGTAATGTCTTTGTCAAACCACCACCCTGCCCCCACACACGTTCAGATTTCAAAGAACGAGCAAGTCGTAGCACCACTGCCAAGTATAATGATAGAGCTATGTTTCGCATCCGGGTGCCGTGGAATTTCATGACAAAAGTAATTGAAAATTCAAACGTTACTGAATGTTTAGAAATTTCAAATGAAGCAAAACATTTGTTATTTATTACATCCATGCGCAAACTGTATAGGCTCAGTTTGAAATTACGTGGTGGGGGAGAGTAGGGGAACTGGATGTTGAAGTGTGAGAGACGAAAAACCCCCGACGTGTCGTGAAAGAAATTAATTTTTTTTTTATTTAACAGTGTATTCCAATGTCATGGTTATATCAGTGGTATGGGTCCAAAAACGAAGAGGGAGGTGGGTGGTAATAGGGGGATGGAGGATGCAGTGAGAAGGTGACACAAAAAGGAGAAAATTAAATATAGAGTAACCTGTGGATTAATTATTTCGTGGTGTCAGTATGTCATTAATAATGTTGAAAAAATTATTTATATTCAATAAAAAAAATGGGTAAAGGTCGAATCCTCTGTAAATAAAGGTTTTATTTTATTTTAAACTACCCGGGCCTGCCATCGACCACCCCTATTTTCTTTTTTAAACAGATCGAATATTTACCCAGGACGGCTATCGAGCTCTTGGGCTTGGCATCAACCTCGTTATTTACTCAAATACCTACTAAAACTTATGCACATATTACTCTGCACATTCTGCTACACACACCTAGTAAACAATACACACACACACACACACACACACACACACACTGCACTATGTGCGCACTAGGATATTTCAACATCGCGCTTCGTTTCCAGTGGTCGGCGCATGCACACAATTTACCGAACTATTAAAAAAACCTAAAAGTCGGTTGCAGGCCGAGGTCGATGTCAGCGCGCCTTAGTTTATATACGGTATATATCTATGTGTATGCCTGATGTCATACTGTGAACTTTAGCGACCACCATTCAAATCTGTCTTAGGCATAACAATGATATTTCACCATCGGAAATCAAACCGCGCCCTTAATCTTTTTAATAGAAAAATACGTTTATGCATCATCGTGAGTCGAAACCCGGATTTCATTGTAATGGTTAAAATGCATATATATATATATATATATATATATATATATTATATATATGTATGTATGTATATATACAGTATATAGTGAAGCCTAAAATCAGCACGCTGTCCCACAGCTACTATGAATAACAGCGATATTAATAATAACAAAAAATACGTGCCATTGAATGACCCACACGCTTGCGTCCGTTGGTGCTTTTTAGATAATACCCACATGCAAATCTTAAATGAGATCAGAAGACAAAAATATGTATTTAACGAATAATAAACATTCACTCGGGATATATGAAAATAAAATAATTGATTTCTCACTTAGATGGAATTTGGTTTCCTGTATTCGAGATATACACGGTGAACCAAAAGTAGGTGGACAGGAGGTTGAATACGGTTTGTGTTATATTATATTATAACTATGGTGTTCATTATAACTATGGTGTTTGTGTTTTATTATATTAAATATTATAACTAAATTTATTTAAATTTTATTTTGTATTATAGTATACAAAAAAATTAAATATGTATTCTCAAAATAAACGTTATCATTTACTGTCCACCTACATTTGGTTCACCCTATATATATTTGTTCGTTCTCCCTCCTCATCTTGCGCGGATGTTCTCCTATACAAGCGTCGTTCTTTACGTTAATTATACTGCGTGTTCTTTGCAGTTGAAATGTGTATATATAGGTGCGGCATGCGGGAGGTGCCCCCCTCGGGGCATTGGTTTCTGCGCGTATGTAGGAGAATTACGACTTATGATCGAGTGAGGACCATGGTGTAGTGGTTATCATATCTGACCGGCAATCGGAAGATCCCGGGTTCGATTCCCGGGTGGTTACCTCATTTTTTCATTTGTTCGTTCTCCCTCCTCATCTTGCGCGGAATGTTCTCCTATACAAGCGTCGTTCTTTACGATATATATATATAACCTAGTGTATCTACCTTGTGTTATACATTTTTAATTGGCGATTTTATGAAGTGTAGAGATGAACGGCTTGGAGCTTGGGGAATACTTTGAAGAAACTTCCCCCCGAGAAGTACCAGTAGCTTTGGGACCCTGGTCTATAACGTTACAAGCCACCCTCGCCTTCACTGTTCATTGGGAGGAATTGTTTCTTTATATACGTTCTAACTGCTGCCACGATTTAGAGGATTTCTTTACACATTTACTGAACTCTGAACAGTTTTCAGTTGAAGATCAGGTGAAAAGAAAATAAACGCTCGCTTAGAGCATGTTGTGTATACATTAACTTTTCATGATAATATTCTAATATCCGACTGTGTACTCATGCAGGCTTTTGAATATATTTGTTCACATATTAAGAATTATGAAACTGTTACGTTCACTTGTGAAGTAGGAACAAAGTAATCCTAAATGATTTTAAAGCTCTGTATATCGAATACAGAAAGACTCGCACATTAAACGGGGCATTATTTCTAAGAGAAATCGCTTGTATTATACAAAGCAATGAGAATGTGATTATTTCCGCCATTATTTGTGAGTTTACTATACTATGCACCTCGGTGGTGTAGTGGTCAGCATCGCTGACTACGAATACACCGCCCCTCGGTTCGATTCCCGGTGACGGCAGTCGGCGCACAGCAAACCCAGCTGTTCATCCTTCCATACAATAAAACTGGTTGGTAGACAATTTGGTACTCTGGGTAGCCTAGTAGTTAAGACGCTGAGCTGCTGATCGGGAGGTCGTGAGATCGAGTCCGGGCGAAGACTTTGTAATTTTTGGGCACCCATAGTGGGTCGTGGTTTGGATTCCACGTTAACTGTAGGTCTAAGATGGCGTAACAAGCACAACCTCCTTCAGAATGAACAATTCGAGCGGAAGCAAAACCAAAGTTAATAGAAAATTAATTTCTTGACATGTTAATAAATAATGTATGCAGATGTGTTTCTATTTACTCCTCACTTATTTTGAAATTATGTCCATGTATACCTCTTAATAAGGTGATGGTCAACCAGGATGATTGGGAGTTTTATCTCTTACATAAACGAAATATTGTACTATAAAGAGTGAGGTGGGGGGGGGGGGGGGGGGGGGTTCGACTTCCGATGGTGTAATGTGACTAATGTCACTGTTATGCCTAAGACAGGTTTGAATATTGACCGCTAAAGCTTATAGTATGACGTCGCACACACACACACACACACACACACACACAAACACACACATAGAGTGGCCTCTACAATTACTTGGACCACCTCCTGATAAATCCCAGAGAAGGTAGCAGTTCTTGATAAGTTGATAACAATCATTCCTCTGAGACTACGTGTGTCTAGACATATCGCAAAAAAGGCAAATACCTTAAACGGCTTATCTTAATCCTTTGAAAACCTTTTGTAAATTTCATTCCACGTCAAATATGTAGATGGTCCAAGTAATTTTAAAAGCCACTGTGTATATAATATATATATATATATATATATATATAATATATATATATATATATATATATATATTAAATAACTTGATTGGTTGAAAGGTTTGTTCTTGGGGAACCGTAGCTTAGCAATGAATAAAAGGACGAAGAGATGGTACATGTTTATTTACAAACATTTCGGAAATTTTCCCTGTCCATCATCAGTGCTAAAATTATAAAATAAAAAAAATGAATAAATATAATGAACGGAAACTTATACAATATATTTAAATAAACGTGTGATATTAATGGTGTGTTTATATGGTATATTTAAGTAAAAAATTAAATAAAAATAAAATAATATAAAATATAGAAGAGTGATCAATCGTCACAATATAAAGTTAAATGCGCACAAACTTGAGAGGAGTCTTACCAGGTGTTATTATCAGGGTAAGGGGACTAATTGAGCAGAGTGTTGGGAATGATTGGTTGTTAGAAGGGGTCCATATTAGAAGAGTTGGTGCCAGACGGAATGATGGTGGATTTCTTCTCGGTGGTATGATATGACAGTTTATTTGTCTATATTTAAGTTAAAGGCAGAACTATAGTCGTTAAGAGTTGGTTTAATACTGAGGATGTATAGGGACTCCAGAATGCGGAGGTCAGTTAGATGGTTGGTTGTGTTAATAATTTTGAAATTGGAGGGAAGTAGTGGGTGGTTGTGAAGGTGGCAGTGATCCCTTATTGCTGATTTAGAGGGTTTATTTAAGGGCTGCGATGTTCTGGTAGAAATACCGCGATGCTCATCCACTCTTGTTTGATATTGGCGAATGGTGCTGCCAATATAGTTCGCTTTGCAACGAACACAGTTGAGAACGTAGATGGTGGAGGAAGCAAGGGGCTGAGGTGTTTTTTCTTTGTGGTTGAGGTATGATTTGATGCTACTGTTGTTGGTGAAAACGAATTGAAAGTTAATTTGGGGGTACAGAGGGGTGAGTAGGAGGTGGAGTTCTGAAAGTATTTTGTGGCTGATATGGTCGCAATAGGGAAATGAAAAGTATTGTACGTCTTTTTTAACGGTGGAAACTTTAAAGGGGGGGTTACCAGTGTTAAGGTTCTTTTAATTTTGTTTCTCAATTAGCCTGAGCACCTTACATATAATTCGTGTAAATGTACTAGGTACTGTACATGTACATGTATTTTTAATAAAAAGCTATAGAAAAGGGCCCCCATACTCATCATTGCCCCGAGGCCCCGAGATGTCTTAATCCGCCTCTGCAGCCTTACCCTGATAATAACAACCTGGTAAGATTCCTCTCAATTTTGTTCGCATTTAACTTTATATTTTGACGATTGGTCACTCTTCTATATTTTATATTATTTTATTTTTAATTTTAATTACTCAAATATAACCCTATAAACACACCATTAATATCACACGTTTACTTAAATATATTGTATAAGTTTCCGTTCATTATATTTGTTCATTTTTTTATCTGATTTTATAATTTTAGCACTGACAAGCGGTAGCTCGCTATCGCTCGCGACCGTTGTACAACTTGGCCCTCCGGGCGGGTAGCACTGTGACATATACTGCTATATACGCCATTACCCCCATTACCCCCACTCCCCTATTACCCCCACTACCTCATTACCCCCACTCCCTCATTACCCCCACACACAAAAGTAAAAAACGCCATTACCCCCATTACCCCCACCCCTTTCCCCATTACCCACCACTCCCCCAATTACCCCCTCCCTCCCCTCTCCCACACACCAAAGTAAAAAACGTCATTACCCACATTACCCCCACCCCTCTCCCCAATTACCCCCACCCCTCTCCCCATTACCCCACCCCCACTCCCCCAATTACCCCACCCCCTCTCCCCATTACCCCTACCCCCACTCCCCAAATTACCCCACCCACTACCCCACTATCCCCGGGTGGGTAGCACTGTGACATATACTGCTACTGCAGTATATGTCACAGTATGCGTGAAGCTCAAGATTTTCATGGCTGCGTTCTTTTCTGTAGTTTTATCGCGGTGTGGGGCCTTCGGACCCAGTAATTGTGACCTAGGACCGGGAAACTTCACAGAGCACATCGGAAGCTCATGGGCTATCAGTTGGTGGTGGTTGCAGACTTTTCCGATGTGCCGTTTAGGTTGTGCACGTTTCCGAAGAAAACGGACAGACCACGCACAGACACAGACACACAGACACAATTTAGCTCAGTAGTATATAGGATGATGGAAAATGAAAATTTCTGAAACGTTTGTAAATAAACATGTACCATCTCTTCGTCCTCTTATTCCTTGCTGTATATATATATATATATATATATTTTTTTTTTTTATATTTTTTTTTACAGCTTAGGTCAGGTCAGGTCAATATATTCTATTACTCCCCACACTAGATTATGTTAGATTAGGTTACTCTGTATTCAATTTTCTACTTTTTAGGTCACCTTCCTCTCCCTCAAATGCATCCCCTAATTATTCCCCACCTCCCCCTCCCTGATTACAACCCCTATCTCCCAATTACCCCACCTCCCTCTCCCTAAATGCATCCTCCATCCCTCAGTTACCCCGACCTCTCTCCGTTTTTGGACTGATACTACTACATTAACCATGTATTTCATATCTACAAAAACTTTAATTTCTTCAATCAGATTTAATATGTTTCTTCAACGGCATATGAATCCTCTTATAATTTTAATAATAATTAATAACTGATGAATAAATGTAATAGGATAAGAAAATGTAATTTATATTCTGCATCATATTCACTGGGCAACAGATAAGATAAGTTTTATATATGACCTATTAATCACTGAAGTGATAAAACAGTAAGTACGAGATGACACTATAGTTCCCCAAATACCTCCGAAAAAAAGTTGCTTGAAACATTAAGGACCATAAGGGAAAGAATAAAGACTCCAGGATATCCACTGCCAAATATCATATTATTTGGGGACTTCAGTTTCCCTGTTTTGAGAAACAAAAGATTGGGCAGAAGAATACACTGAAGTAGAACACGGGAATGCGATATATATATATATATTATATATAGGTAAGTAGGTATTTATCTAACTATCGATAGATAATTAGATAACTAATAGTCCTAACCCACGCAGCCATGTCAAACGATAATGATATAGAGGTAAGAGCCAATTTGAAAACGAAACTGAGTATGGAGCAGAAAACCGCAAACAATGGCGCATCTGATCATTCCATCTTCTCAGATTCCATAGACTGGGAAGGGAAGCTTTTCAGTGAAGTATGGCAAAAATTGATTGGAAATCCATCTTGTAAACTATAAGTATGCCTTCGCCTTTCGAACAAAATCTAAGAAATAAGGGAAATATATATCGAACAAAACACCGAGTAAAGCCAACAGAAATAAATTCCGAAGAAAAAAGGAAACATTTTATCGGAGAGGAAAAAGGGCGGCAAATTTTATAAGTAAAAAATCACAAACAGTATCGATGCAAAGAAGAAATAAGTAAAATAAAAATTCGAAGGTCATTTGTTTATACTATGAGGAACGCACTTTTTATTTTATTTTTTCTTGGGGAAGTTTTAAAGAAATTTCCAAAGAATTAGAATTAGAATCTTTACAAAATGATATCGATAAAAGAAGTAAATATGGTGAACAGCGACGTAAAAAAAATTTGACTGATTATAGAATTTTTTAGAAAATTAATATAACTAAAGGGCTGATGGGACGAAGATTTTTTTTTTTTTAGCTACAGCAAGATGATAGCTCGTATTTCAAGAAACTGACACCATCATGATGTCGCCATAGACAACGTTGTGGGAGTGTACCTGGGTATTTGGTGTATAAAATGAAGACTTTTTTTTTCCAAATTAGTACTCTACGTATTTTATGTAACGACACAGCATATCTGCTCCTTCTCAAAATTTAATATTCAAAATATGTTGGAGCGAATGTATGAATTTACAGAATTTAGAACTGCTAATTTAATCACAGATTTTGTACTACTAATCATTATGAATTTCAAGAATATAATTTGATTTCTTTCTCTTTGAAAAGTTCCCATACCTTTAATGTGTTATCAAATTTTTTTCCGAATAAACGCGTTACCACTTCACCTTCAGTAAGAAAAGAACCATTCAATTAAGAGTGTGCTATAGATAAACAATTAAAATTTCTAATTTTCTCTGCAAAGCTAAACTAAAATTAAGTGAAATTAATCCAATTAATCCAATATATATATATATATATATATATATATATATATAATATATATATATATATATATATATATATAGGGTGGCGCAAAAGTTACGCATCATAGGAATTTTCAGTGTTCATTATAAATATTATTTTTTTTCTTTTAGGTTGGGGATGGCTGCAAAATTAACAATAAACGAGAGGGTGAGTTTGGTTTTAATGTATGGAATACCAGGGACAACAAATCGATGAATCGGTACAGAATTTAAATTCTGTACCGATTCATCGATTTGCTACAGAATTTAAATTCTGTACCGTTTCATCGATTTGTGACAGAATTTAAATTCTGTACCGATTCATCGACGTGTTGTACCTGGTATTCCATACATTAAAACCAAGCTCACCCTCTTGTCTACTGTTAATTTCGTAGCCATCCCCTACCTAAAAGAAAAAAAATACTATATTATAACACTGGGGAACACAACTTTTGGTGACTTAGATGTTAGACCTGTTTCTGGGTATATTGAGGTCGCTGATTCTAAAAATGACATTAGTTTTTCTCCATCAGCTCTGCTTATCAAGATATGATATATATCTATATATATTTCTATATAATGTATATAATATTATATAATTGCTGACTGGCAATCACTGTTGTTGTCAATTGAATACAAAAGTATGATGAATGTCAGCAAAAATAGTGTATTAACATCAAACAAGCATAAGGTACGAAAAATATTTATTAAATTCAAAAAAGCTTGAGACACGAACGGCAAAAAAAGTTCTTTCATTGAGACATCTCACATAAACCGCGTTTCTGAGATTTCTTGCGATGAGATGTGCCAGGACATTCGCGTTGGATGCTCCAGCAGTAATCTGCCATCATGTGAGTATCCCATCGTCCGCGGTACCGTTCTTCCATGGTCCTTAGTTCTTGGTGAAATCGTTCACCCTGTTCCTCGCTTAGATCACCGAGGTTATCTGGGAAACGATCCAAATGACTGTGGAGGTAATGCAGTTTGATGCTCATTTTACAGCCAAGTTTACAAAAAGAAGAGAGCATATTCTCCAATAGTTCACCGTAGTTATCGGCCTTATAGTTCCCAAGGAAATTCTTCACAACCATACTAAACGATGACCACGCACGTGCCTCAATGTTGGCCATTGAATCTTGGAAACGCGGGTCTTTCATGAGTTCCAGGATTTGCGGTCCATCGAAAATACCTGCCGTCAGCTTTTCCATGCTCAGCGCAGGAAATTTTCTACATATGTAGCCAAAACACGTCCCATCTCTGTTCAAAGCCTTTATAAATTGTTTCATCAAACCTAGTTTGATGTGCAGTGGTGGCAATATGATCCTTTCTCTGTCAACCAAAGCTTCTTTGATGATATTTTTTTCTCCAACCACCATGTTTTCTCTCAGAGGCCACTGTCTTCTCACCCAGTGTTCATCTTTAGCTCTACTGTCCCAGAGACATATAAAGCACGGGTACTTGGTGTACCCGCTCTGCTGGCCCAGGAGAAAATTCACCATCTTCAGATCCACACAGATCACCCATTGGTGGTCTCGGTATGATATCTTTTCTAGGACTAGGGCAACTGTCCCGTGCTCTTCTCTCATACCGACTGAGTGACCAATTGGGATTGATCTGTATCTGTTGCCGTTGTGTAGAAGAACACATTTTAGGCTCCGTTTGGAGCTATCTATGAATAACCGCCATTCACTTGGTGTGTATTCCGATATGCCCATTTTCATCAGCAGTCCGCGCACATTGTTGCAGAAAACTAAATCGTTCTCTGTTGAGAAGAAGGGCAGTAAATCCTTTTCTCTGTCGCGATATAACGTGATTTTGGTTCCCGGCAGCAGTAAATTTTTTTCTCCCAGCCTGGAAGCTAACAATTCAGACGATTTCTTCGAAAGACTTAAGTCCCTTATGAGTCGTTTAATTCGTGTTGACTAAAACCTTCTGCAACTGATGACGGTCCTTCGAAATCACTGTCATTTTGCCCACATATGCTTTCTTTGTCAGTAGCAGATTCATCATCTTCTTGAGGGAGCTCTGGAAGATGGCTGAATGATGGGACAGGTATCTCATCTGAATGTGAAACAGGCCGTCTAGCTGAGTCTATGTCAGGATACGTCCATTTACTCCGGTTACGTCCATTGATGCCCTTTATATTCACCAAACAAAAGTACAGTCATCACTGTGGTTTCTCTGTTCTCTCCATACCATTGGTATACCAAATTTCAGGCACCTCCTCTTTCCGTTGGTCCATTGCCGCAGATGCTCCGTACACGTTTTACACACAACATGAGGAGCCCATGGCTTATCTTGGTCCCCTAGTTGTACTTTGAAATAGGCAAAATAAGCTTTTTTCACAAAATCAGTAATAGTTGTTCTCTGTTCAATGAACGTGTACTCTCCGCAGATAAAACAAAACACATCTGGATGATTTAAACACTTTCTTCGTGATGAAGCCATGTCAACACCTGTAACAGGAAAGAATTCACGTTAGTACATGTACAATACACATGAAAAACAGCAACATCAGCAAAATCATAGCTACAATTTAATTATACAGATGCATTTAGATTTACGAGCAACTCATAATACCGTTCCAGAAGGGTAATAAAGTAGGTAATGACGTATGCAATATCTCAAAAACTAGAGCTGCTAGAACAAAATGGATAATATTTTCTGAATCAGTGGCATGAAAATATCCAGAATAAGGTCTAAAATCTCAGGCACCAAGAAACATTTTTTTTTTGTTCCCCAGTGATATAATCAACACTGAAAATTCCTATGATGCGTGACTTTTGCGCCACTCTCTCTCTCTCTCTCTCTCTCTCTCTCTCTCTCTCTATATATATATATATATATATATATATATATATACAGGGTGTCCCATAAGTCCGGCATCATAGGAAAAATAATAAAAAAAGGCAAAACAAAAGCTTTTATTTACAGAACGTGCTCAATATGTCCACCATTGTTTCAATACACAAATTCAGACGTGATACCCAGTCAGCAAGCACACGGTGAATGATGTCAGGAGTAATGGTGTTACATGCCCCAAATGCGCTGCTGCAAGTGTTCAACACTCCTGATTTTCTCTGCGTATACCAGCGCTTTCAAGTGGCCCCAGAGATAAAAATCTAGTAGCATGAGATCCGGGCTTCTAGCTGGCCATTCCACAGGCCCTCGACGTCCTATCCAATGACCAGGGAATTGTTGGTACAGGTATTCCCTTACGTGGGTGCTGTAATGTGCAGGAGCGCCGTCTTGCTGGAACCATGTTGGGAAATTTCCTTCTTCGTTCAAGACACTGGGAAATGCTTTTCCTTGAGCATACGTAGGTAGGTGCCTACAGTGACTTGTTCATCGAAAAAGAGGGGGCCTATGATGCGATCCTTCCAAATGCTACACCATACCATCACCGAGATGCACCTTGTTCCTTTGAAGAGGTATACCAGTGAGGGTTGTTTGAGACCAGTAGCGGGTGTTCTGTCGATTTACCTCACCATTTCCATAAAAAAACAGCCTCGTCACTGAACAGAAAGGTGGACGGGAAATTGGCATCCCGAGCATATTGTACCGTAGCCCATTCACAAAATTCCATCCACGGTCGGGATCATCTTCGCTTAATTTCTGTAGGATCTGAAGTTTATATGGATGCCATTTGTGAGCCTGAAGAATGCGATGGATGCTACTTTTCGACACTCCTGTCTCGGTGGACAATCGCCGAGGAGTCTTATTGGGACTTCTGTTAAAATGAGCCAGGATAGCAGTCGCTCTATCATCGTCAGTGGACCTCCTTCAAGGTCCACTGCGTGGTTTATCTTCTATGGATCCTGTTTCCATAAACTTTGCAACAAGTCTGCTACACAAACTCTGTGTTATTGGCTCGCGGTCTGGATGCAGTCTGTTAAATTCAGCAGCGGCCCTCTTTGACTCCGATTTCCTATGAGTAGAATTATCTGGATTCGTTCTTCCTTGCTCACAGACATTATGGCCTGTAGAAAGAGAAAAATATGAATTATGGTTTGTAGAAATAGAAAAATATGAATTTCTCCTATGATGCCGGACTTATGGGCACCCTATATATATGGATAAATGAATTGAAACACCAACAGTGGCGCTCATAAGTATTCGTACGAAGAAATGTCTCGGTTATATTCGTTCTCATTTTTATATAATAATTAGGAGAGTTATGGAAAGTTTACTGTTTGTTTGAAATAATTTAGCAAATAAAAAAATTATTTTAACTCTACATAACATATAATGGAAAACATCAATGAATTTGAGGGAAATAAAAAAAAAGGTTGAATGGAAAAGTTTCATACATTTACTTAAAAAATTATGTAATACTTTCTGTCTACATTTTGCTTGAATGATTCCAGTGATTCGTTTTGGGTATTTTTCTACAAAGTTTCGTTATCTATCAGTAGAATTTTTAGCCGTTTCAAAATCAAATTGATGTAATTCATTCAAAATGGGAGGGTTTCTCTTGCGGGCAGCTTTTTTCAAATCAAACCATAAATTTTTTATTAAATTGAGATCTACAGATCTACAGAAGCTAAGGCTAACAAAGACCCTAAGATCCACTCGAAGGTTAGCCCGAGAGAAAGGAAAGATGATGATGATGATGAGATCTACAGTAGGCTACTCGAGAAGCTTGAAGTTCTTTTGTTGAAGCAATTTCATAGTGCTCTTACTTTCATGTTTTGGATCATTATCCTGTTGCAGTATCCATTTGCGAACCATTCGTACCTCCTCAACTGAAGGCAGTACATTTTCTTCTAAAATTTCTTGATATTTCTTCGAATTCAAGATTCCACTAATGACAACAAGCTTTCCTGGACAAGAAGTACTAAAGCACTCCCAAAGAAGCAAACTACCACCACCATGTTTAGCCGTAGGAAGGATGTTTTTTTCCCCCCTGGAATGCAGTTTTTTATTTTTGTCATACATACTGTTGCTGATTGTTTCTGAATAATTTAATTTTGGTCTCGTCTGTCCAGATAACTTTCTTTCAGAATGCAACTCCATTATTTTAATGATCCTTGGCGTACTTTAAATGAGCTTTTTTGTGCGCTTTTTGTAGAAGAGGTTCTCTTCGTGCAACTCTTCCATACAGACCATTCTTTCTCAATGTACGACGTACAGTAGAGGGATGGACATTGATTTAGACAGTCTTAGTCTTAATGTTTGTTAAATATTACCTGCAGTCACTCGTGGATTTGTAGCAGCCATTCTTTCAATCCGTCTAGCTGTACATTCTAAAATTCTGCAAGGTCGTCCACACCTTAGTAGAGTTTTGACTGTTAGTTTAAAGGGAGTAAACCGATGAATTAATCCTTTTCTTCAGACGTGATCGGAATGAGCCCCAGACATCACCGGAAACGCAGTCAGCCATCATGCCCTTCATCAGGAAGGCCTGAACAGCAGTCAGAGTGTTTCAAGAGGTTATTCCAATCATATCACTGTTTCCAGGCGGCGGAAGACAGGTGGTTATGAAACAAGAGCACAGACGGCCAGCAGTGTGCACTTGCAGAGGGGACTGGCATGAAGCAGGAGTGCAAGTAACAGCACGAACAGTCGAAGGCAGTAATGGAGAGTGGTTTGTGATCACGCATGCCTGCAAAGAAGCCTCTTATTAGACGGAAAAACATCCAAAACCGTCTCAAAATTTGTCATAAATATAAGGACTGGACTGGACGAAACCAGAATGAACTAGAATTAAACCTACGGACAGCTTGGCAGTCCTTACAAAGCGATTTAACCATCCAGCGTTTGGTCCACTCCATGCCATGTCGGATTCGTGCAGTGTGTAAAAACAAGGGTCGTCATGAAAGCCTAGGAAGAGGAAGTACCACACATATGTATTGTTATTTTTTGGGTGTTTGTTACACCTACACAGAACCAGAAAAACGGGTGTTTCAACTCTGTTGGTCATAGGTATATATATTTATATATATGTACAGTACCGTGCAAAAGTATGAATCCACTGTCAATCTGATAACTATTAGATAATCTGTCGTATGAAAATTGGTTTTGATACTAAAATACACATTAACTAGAACCTCTGGTTCATATTAACGTATAACTAAGTTATTATTTAAGTGCAAAGTTGTTAGCTGGATGACCCTCTAGTCTGCATAAATTGGACTTGAGGGTTGATTTATTATATTACTTATAACGCATGTGTTTAAAGATCTAGCGAACTATTGATGATGGATCTGCAGGAAATGCTCCTAAGCTATTGTTATATCAGTATTTACAATTAAAAGTATTGACATATTCACTTAAATTCTGAAAAACAAATTTATCCAAAACGTTTCTCATTATAATCCTAATTCATGCTGTCTTTTTTCTTTCACAGGCTTAAGAAATGACGAAAAGTACAATTTCTGATGAGATTAGATATAAAATAATACATTTGCATGGTGAGGGACTGAGTCAAAGAAAAATAAGTGAATCTACAGGTGTTTCCAAAACTGGTGTAAAATCAATCTTGGCTCGTCAGAGATCAAATGGGACCCCCAGTTGGTCGTCCTAGATTAGAGAGGCCTTCTAAGCTTTTCCATCTGATCTACAATATCTAAAGATTACTTCCCTTCGAGACAGACGCAAATCCAGCACTTCACTTGCAGCAGATCTCGAAAAAACAACAGGTATCTCAGTTGATCCCTCTACTGTACGAAGGAAACTTAACTCAGTAGGTCTTAAAGGGTGTGTTGCAGCAAAAAAGCCACTTTTAAGGAATGGAAATAAAGAGAAGAGAAGAAAATATGCTTTGGAACACAAGTATTGGACATATGAGACCGACTGAGTTAAGCTTCCTTCGTACAGTAGAGAGATCAACTGAGACACCTGTTGATTTTTCGAGATCTGCTGCAAGGGAAGTGCTGGATTTGCGTCTGTCTCGAAGGGAAGTGATCTTTAGATATTGTAGATCAGATGGAGAAAGCTTAGAAGGCCTCTCTAATCTAGGACGACCAACTGGAGGTCCCATTTGATCTCTGGCGAGCCAAGATTGATTTTACACCAGTTTTGGAAACACCTGTAGATTCACTTATTTTTCTTTGACTCAGTCCCTCACCATGCAAATGTATTATTTTATATCTAATCTCATCAGAAATTGTACTTTTCGTCATTTCTTAAGCCTGTGAAAGAAAAAAGACAGCATGAATTAGGATTATAATGAGAAACGTTTTGGATAAATTTGTTTTTCAGAATTTAAGTGAATATGTCAATACTTTTAATTGTAAATACTGATTTAACAATAGCTTAGGAGCATTTCCTGCAGATCCATCATCAATAGTTCGCTAGATCTTTAAACACATGCGTTATAAGTAATATAATAAATCAACCCTCAAGTCCAATTTATGCAGACTAGAGGGTCATCCAGCTAATACAACTTTATACACTTAAATAATAACTTAGTTATACGTTAATATGAACCAGAGGTTCTAGTTAATGTGTATTTTAGTATCAAAACCAATTTTCATACGACAGATTATCTACTAGTTATCACATTGACAGTGGACCCATACTTTTGCACGGTACTGTATATATATATTATATATATATATACAGGTTGTTCAAAAAGTCGCACCACACTTGGAAAATTTATTTACATAGAAATTATATGACAAAAAACATTCCAACTGTAGTGCGACTTTTTGAACACCCTGTGTATATATATATATATATATTACTCATGGATAAAGTTAGAAACATTAAAGAAGTAGAATTAATTTAATAAAAGTGTGAATATCAAAGAATATGCATTGCAATGATGAGATTTGTATTTCATCAAACACATAAAATTGCAATTAGTGTTACATGATAAAATAATGCTTTTAAAATTTAAAATAAAATCTTTAAAGGATTTTAAACTGTTTATTTAACTTTAGACTCGTAACCTTAATACTCTTCATATTATTTTCGTGTATGCGTTTCCTTTCGTATCATTTACCTTGTGTCTCTTTAAACTAAATAAAGTCGTCTGACATTAACCACAACAATGTTTGCAAAGTGCCACTGGGAACTGAAGGGTTAATAAACCGATATTTAATGCCATTCTTCTCTCTCTCTCTCTCCTCTCCTCTCTCTCTCTTCACTTTGTTTTAAATGCACTGCATCATCACTTTAAGGAAAAATAAATTTTTCTATTTTGTTTCGTAATTTAACTTTTTACTACATTTGAATTTAATTTGTTTAGCTGCTAATATAAAGTTTTAATAATACAAATGTAAAAATATTCACCAAATAGACTGGTAATATGTACAGTTTTTGAAAAAAGTTCGCCTAGAAACTTAACATTTCTAAAAGGTATAAAAAATTACTACAGTAGTTGGTAATAATGTTTTTCTTTGGATTTTTTCTTTTGGCGACCAAAAAAATTTCAAACAAAAAACCCAGTAATTATTGATTACTAATTTTTTATGTTTTTTTTTAATTTTGGGGGGCGAACTTTTTTCCCAAACTGTACCGTCGATTGAAAATGTCCTATCGTAAAACTCCATAATTTTTATAGATAAATAGGATCACCTGAAGATCAGGGCCCCCATCCTTATTTAGTTAACCTTATAAGGCTAACTAACGAAACTATCACGACTTAACCTAACCCAGGGGTCACCAACCTTTTTTTTGTTCACCGCCCACTTTTACGATTTTTTGAAAATTAAAAAAGCTTATCGCCCACCTTAGATCAAAAAGAATAAATCAACATAATCGATAAAATAAATAATGAAATAAACGTTTAATTACCTTTATTGTGAGCCCACTAGGGGCGCTACCACCCAGGTTGGTGACCCCTAACCTAACCAATCGTCAAGGGCGTACAGTTGACCTAACGATTGGTTAGGTTAGGTCGTGATATTTTCGTTAGTTAATCTTATAAGGCTAACTAACGAAGGCTGGGGGCCCTGATCTTCAGGTGATCCGATAAATATAATAGAGTTGCGCAACAGGACTTTTTTAACTAAATGTACGACTGTGATTTTGCATTATTATCTACACCGTTTAATATTTAATAATTTGTCCGAACATGCCATTGTAACTCTTAAAATGTGTGTAATTGTAACGCGAAACCGCAATTGTAAATTTTCTCATTCAACTGAAGCCTCTGGGCTACGTCATGGCCACGTCGCAACACCGCTTCCCATCAAATCAGCGAGGTTAAGTGACGCGTCTGATCAGTAATTGGTCGTGACCGCCCTCCAAGTTCAGATGATGTAACTAGTAACTACCCTTACATAGTTCGGATTCCACATAAGGCTGTAGGTCCTCTCCGTCACATGACCTTTGCTGTTACGGAGATTAAAAAAAACAAGTTATTATTTTTATCATCCATTCGGAGCTCCGCAAATTACTTGAATCAATGGCGCGTGACCAAAAGTGTCTTGGTGAACCGTATACTACAATTTTTGTTGATTTCGCGAAACGTTTTTTTAATTAGATTTGTACATTCTAAACAGTATTGAGTTAATTTAATTAGCATTGATGTCAAATAACCTCGAATCCAATTAATGGGCCAACCACACTTCCTCGACGACGTTTCATCGACAATTTTTTATTTTTTTTAGATTTGTTTTAAATGCGTCTCGATAGTGTTTCTTCAGCGAAATGTTTCTAGGTCTCCCATTAAGTAGTTAAAATTACTAATTCACTCGTTTAATTCTAAAAATATAGTAAAACATTTTACTCTGTGTAGTTACTCCGTAACTACAGAGAGTAAAATGTTTTGCTGGTTCAAAAAAAATTTATAAAAGTTTTAGTTTCATGTTTTTTGATAGGCAAATTTTTGTTTTGTGTCTCAAAATGATGAGTTTTGTTCTCAATAATTTGCTTCAGTAAACAAATATTAGCTCATCGAAGAAAATCTACTCTCTTTTGTTTTTTTACCTACTGACCAAATTGCTTTGTTCTTTGAAAAAACAAAATATCAGATCCAGCAAACCCATTTTCTCAAGAGAATCTTTGTTTCACTCGAAGATATATAATACAACTTCAGTCGTAGTGGGAACCAACTTTCCTAAGGAATGTTTGTCCCCCTCCCCATCCCCCTAAATCGAATAAGACTGATTCCAAACTTTCATCAATAAAATGGGTAAATTTACGTATGACCTGAAAAGTGAACGCAGGATCTCTCTCTACGCCGCCCATTTACCCATTTTTACTTTGATTTGAGAGAGGTTCATATAATAGGCCACGTTTTTCGTGTAGTATCAGACTAAGCCTTATAGGGAAGGGATGAGAACAGTAGTCCTGTCAATGACATCTTCCCCTTTTTTAATAGATTGACTTGAGACAACCTATATACAGGATGTCTCAGAAGTCTGAACTGATAGGCCATTAGTGTTATTTATTAATTTTGTGTGCCAAAATCAGTGTGAGGGAATTAAGAAACAATGAGAGAAACCTACGTGCAAGAATTGATATGTGCATGCAAGTTAACGGCATGCAATTTGAGCAATTTTTAAAATAAAAGTAAAAGTGAATTCTGTCTATGAGTCCAGACTTCTGAGACACCCGTGTGTGTGTTTGTGTGTGTGTGTGTGTTGTGTGTGTGTGTGTGTGTGTGGCTGCATGCTTGGGTTGTTATTCTGAAATATAATTTATTAGTAATTATCATAAAGTAATCACAATTATTCACAACAATTTTACAATAACAAAATGAAACTAACAAAATACATAACTCTAAAGTACTGTAATATTATATTTTAACTTTAGCTTTGTTTCTGCGAACAAAAAAGTGGCTAACAAAACGTGTTTTGTTTTAAAGAATTTTTCTTTCTCTGTTTACTTAATGGATCGGCGCTTATTTGACACCAAGTCTGTTTAAAATAACTAAATAGCTTTTGGAGCGAAATGTAGAGCCGACAATGGCTTACAATGAATTCGTCCCTTTTTCGTCACTATCTACGTGGATGAAAAATATTCAAGACAATGATAATTACTTCAATTATTTAAAATGAAGAAATTCAAAGCGTCCATGCTAGATAGCAGAAATCAATTCCGGTGAACGTTCAACGTATTTATTAATAATAATAATTAAACACTCGGAAAATGAAGGTATACAAAAAGCAAACAAAAAGTGAAAGAGTTGCTTATTCGCGCAGAAAGTGAGTGAAGGAAGTCTTCTTTCGCCGCTCTCAAAGTCAACTTTGTCGAGGCAAAATCATTTTTCTTTATTTAGAAACTAATTTGTTTTTGGAGTCGAGGTGCCTCTCCCAAGAACTCTGAGGCTTTGTCTCGGATCACGCCGCCTCGCTACGAGAAGGGATTAGCATATCTGGTGAGTGTAACATCACGAGAGGTTAAAAGGCTGAAGTTACAGGCCAGAAGACGCGAAATTTAGGATGGGGAAAAAGGAAACACGGAAGGAAGCGACCGGCGTATATGAGGGAAAAGGGAAGCTAATTTTGTTATGTACATCGTGTAAAAAATTATTATTACAGAGTTTATTGCAGAAATGTTCGAGGATGTATGGTTTAATGGGGCTGTATATGAGAGAGAGAGAGAGAGAGAGAGAGAGAGAGAGAGAGAGAGAATTCAAACAAAGAAAAAGAAACCGGAAAACAAAACGAGTGGGAGAATTGTAATTTTTTAATGGCCGATTCCTATAAATTTTCTCTGTGCCTCGTTTTACTCTATTTTTATTATAAATATGGGAAATCCCTCTATACGAAAATATATTGAACATTTAACAGCTTCAGCATTCTATATAGTTTTAATCAGATTTATATACATATATTTATATATCGAATGTCTCCTTTTCGTATATATCGATATCCTTTCGGAAGTTATTTACGGATCACGACAAAAAAAATGGCTGAAAACAAATTCGTGATAAAAAGCGAGTTGTCGAAGCTACAGATATATTTCTGATGTATGAGCCATAAATAAATTTTATTAAAGCCGTATCGAACAAATTATATATATATATTATATATATATATATATATATATATATATATATGCTGCAAACCCTTGTGGTTTCTTGTGGGTTTGCAGCATTCATTCACTTCACGTGTTTAATTGTGAAATTCATCCCATATATATATATATACACACACACACACACGTATGTATGTATGTTTGTAATCGATGTGTCAAACGATACAGTATCAGTAAATCTTTAAATATAAATGCCACTATTTTAATAGCTTTATCTTAATCTCTAGCATCCTTTCAATGAAAGAAAATTATATTTCGAAAATAAAAATGAAATGAAAACAGAAGCAGAAATAAATTGAAAACAAACAAAAGCGGAACTTCTATCGAACGTAGGAGCAAGCTCTCAGTAAATTGCAGTAATTTTCCCCCGTGTCAGACAATACTCCTTATCAGGGCCAAGATCCCATTAGAACAGCACAGGCAGACCGGGAGGAAATGGAGAGGGAAGGAAAAGACGAACTCCAAATTTGATAAAGAAGAAGTATTAGAAGTAGCAGTAGAAAGAAGTAGAAGAAGTGTTGCAAGATGTAGTAGTAAAAGTATAAGAAGATGTGGTGGAAAGAAGTAGTAGAACAAGTAGATGTGGTAGAAATGAGTAGTAGAACAAGTAAATGTAGTACATAGAAATCGTAGAATAAATAAGTATTAGAAGATGCAGAAGAAAGTAGTAGTAGTAGTAGTAGTAGTAGTAGTAGAAGTATTGTGAGATGTACTAGAAAGAAGTAGAAGTATTAATAGAATATTAGAAAGAAGTAAAAGTATTAGAAGATGTAGCAGAAAGTAGTAGTAGAAGAAGAAAAAAGAGGTATACATATTAAAAGATGTAGTGCAAAGAAGTTTATGCATTAGTAACAGTAGAAGGAAGAAGGTAGTAGTAGTAGTAGTAGTAGTAATAATAGAAATATTAGGGGTAGTAGGAAGGAGTAAATGTATTTAAAGATGGAGTGGACAGAAATATTAGAAGTATTAGAAGAAATAGAGGAAAATAATAGCAGTAGCAAGTAGATAGAGGGATAGAACATGTATTTGAGTACTAGAAACGAAGTTATAAGCAAGGGATGAATGAAATGGCTTAAAAAAATAGATATAGATACGCTGTTAGCTATGAAGAAGCGACGAAGATACATTGTAAATATTGCAAAAATCAAAAGATGCAATTTATTCACTGCATATGATAGTATTCATAGATGGAAATGATCTTTTCGTATTAGTTTAAATGTTACTTCAATTCCCAGTCGTATTTCTTTATGCATTTCTGTAATCGCTATTTTGGAAAGATGGAAAGAAAGAAAAGTTAACTGATGTACGTAAATTAGTGGGGTTTCTTTTTCTCCTGAAAGAAATATTAACTTTTAATTAAAAAAAAAAAGAAACTGAAAATTTCGTTAAAGCGATGTCTTAACAGCCATTTTAGGCACTCTTATGACCTAATTTCACTGAACCTAGCCTGACTTAACCTAAACAAGCGTAACCTACTCAGTCTAACCTAATTTGATTTGTGTTAATGCAACTAACTTAAGGTGAGTCAGTCTCATTTAACTTAAACTGCAGAGCATTTTCCTGGGTTAGTTCAATTTTCAATTTTTTTTTATTTTGACCATGCATTACACATCCTGACAAATTATAACAATCTTATCTAACTGAAAAATAAGATAAGATACGATAAAACGAAATCCTGCTGTCATAGATGGTTAATGACCACTCATTCTCATTCCCATTCACATCTGCAGTCCGCAAATCAAAATGCGCGAAGTAAAAAATCCAGATTTGAGAAAAAGAACTTTTTAATTTGAGAAAAAGGATGTCATTCCATTCTCATTCCAGGTAAAGGCGCTAAATGGGAATGGCTAATATTTCCTAACCTAATTTAAGTTAACCTAACCTAACCTACCCTAACATAAGTTAACCGAACCTGGAGCAAAGTGAGAAAGCCGTGGATGGGAATGAGAATAGCATGACCTGGGAATAGATCGATTTGAAAATGTCTCCTTTGAAATTCCCACTTTCCTCTTTTCCATTCTTGGGCGCGGAATGAAATGAGAATGACAATAAGGGAGATGATACCTAAAAATAAATTGCATTGAAAGCGGTTATAATTGGTTTTCTCGATCTCATTTTCTGAGTTAGATCACTATTGAACTAACACCTCGACTTGTCCATAGCATGTCTTGACGACGAATTCACGCACAGAGGCCCCGAATATCTCTTTACCCTTTTTATACACTCTAACAAAAATTCATCGGACATAAATTACACAAGAAATTTCATGTACAGTTCGGGAAAGAAGTTCGCCTAGAAACAAACTATCTAAAGAGCATAAAAATTACTAATTAGTAATATGCTGTTTTTTGGGGGCTATTTTATTCTTTTTAGTGACCAATAAAATGTAAAAAACAAAATCCAATTGTAATTTTTTAATGCTTTTTGGAAAATTTAGGTTTCTTTGCAAACTTTTTCTCGAAACTGTACATAATACCAAAGTCATATTGTGTTTGTGTGCGTAAATGTGGCTTCAACTGCTATTTCTTATTGTATTTTCTTAATATATATATATAATATAGCATGTATCCTCTGCAGGTAAACCGTAAACACTAAGTAATCTGTTGTGTGTGTGTGTATATATATATATACGTTAAAGGTTTGACCAGTGTAATGGCTACAGCGGATAACAATTGCATATACAAAGACTGTAGGATTGACTATCGCATGCTAACATTGAATTTTAAGCTTAAGTGGTCTTCTGGTAACCGCTTTTAATTAAAGGTAAACACAAATGGAACTAACGTTAACGACAAAGGCATAAAATAAATACATTTGACAGAGATGCTTTAATTTATATTATTTATTATAAATAACATTTTTACGGGAAAAGAAAAACTTTAAAAGGGAATTAGACGAGAGAAGTTGGAATGTAAATAGAAATGAAATAAAATTTTTAGTAACGATGCATTTGGAAAACCCGAAACAAATTATATAATTTTTTTTATTTTATTAGAAAATTTGCAGTAATCATTTGTAAAAATTAATACATTTTTATTTTTTTAACAACCCTCAAACAAATATAAGAAAATTAGTTCGAGTACTTTTGCCAGGTGATTTCAAGTCCTCCTCAGCGAAACGATAGACCAAAACCGTACTGTTGTTTGCCTGAAGAGAACTGAACTAAATTCAAATGCTCTAAGTAAATTTTTATTTCCCCCGTCAGTTTTATATGTACAGTATATATAGGAGAGAGAGAGAGAGAGAGAGAGAGAGAGAGAGAGAGAGAGAGAGAGAGAGAGAACGTGTTTTTGACGGTTTGAAAAAAAATTAATCCCTCAGGAACTTTTTTTTTATTTTTAAAATGTCGCTCAAAATTAATTTTATTTAAATGTAAATCTAAAAGGGATTAAATAATGAGAAAAAACCTTGTAAGGATTATATTAATTATTATTGTTGAATATTAAGAGTAATTTATCATTAATAATTAATTTTTAATATACATTATCAAGACCTCTAAATTATATTGAAATGTGATATGATTAAATAACCATGAACCGATCAGGACTTCATGGGTGGGTCTCCTAATCATCATGAGTGAGATCTTCGGTGGTCGGTCACTCCTGGGCAAGGTTGTCGTCGTTTTTCTCTCTCCATTTGCAAATAGTTTGACGAATAGTTAACACATGGATTCCATATTTTACTGATATGTTTTTGTACTCCTCCCCAGATATATGAGCATTGGCAATGGCTTTCCGTAGGTCATTCGAAAGCTCCTTCAATCTAGGCATGATACCCGATGCTCTTTACGTTATCTGCCCCAAAATAATCTCTGAAATGCGAGGGAAACTAATTACAAACGTGATGAATCACATTAAAATAATATCAGTAAGTTCATACTAGATACTAGGAATGCTATCTTATATGGAATGAAATATGTAAGCAAAGATCCTTCGTTCAACAAATTGATGACGATATATAAATAGCTCCTTTTTGCAACTGAGCGAACGAAGGTTTCTGTATGCGATTACACTTGCGTGAACTATCGGGTGAATTTTTAAACATCTGACGGTTCAAAAGGTTTGCATTTCTTTTTTAGTAACTGAAATAGAGGCCTGGAATTCTTACGGTACCTTCTCTACACATGGGAAATTACTTCCCTAGTGCAAAACATACTCAATGTGATGTTCTCTCAGCTCATTAATTCTTTGCACGCGAACAAAAAAATTTTGGAGTACTGTGGACAAAGTAACTGTTAAAATCTGAAAAATTTCTTGTTCAATTCCTGCTTTGAATTCTTCTATTGTGTGTGGATTCTGTTTAAGCACTATCTTTGAAATAACCCCACAAATAAACGTCACAAAGGCTTAGATCTGGTGATGTTGGTGGCGATGATATTCCTTTATCATAAACTGCAGGATATCTGATGAACAGGACTCTTCCGTCCAAAGTGTCGTGTAAGTATCGTGAGAGAGGACATCACATGCAGCACGTTTTGCACTGGGGGACTAATTCGTATGTGTAGAGAAGGTACAATAAAATTTCATGCTTTTATTTCAGTTAATAAAAAAATGCACAACTTTTAAAGTATCAGATGTTTAAAAAATCACCCGATATTTTCGAATGGTAGGATAGTGTTACCAGATAGACAAAAGGTTTGTCATATGTAGGTACAAAACATTATCCAGCCATAGTCATACAAATCGATTGCAACGTATGGGTTCATTTACTTTTTCGCACAGCTGTGTGTGTATATATATACACACACACCTTACCTTACCTTACAAAGGTTTCGCGCGATGATTCCTCATTTCGCGAAGGTCAAGCTTGTCGCCTCTCCTCTCGAGTTGGCCTGGTGAAGTAGTGAGTTGGTTTCTTGTCTAATTATTCTTTCAAATATTTTAGTGAGATGAGATGTAAGCGACACTGGCCTATAGTTTTTGGCCTCAGATCGATCTCCTCCTTTATAGATTTGGACTATGTTTGCACTCTTCAGGATGCCCGGTATTTCTCCCGTGTCTAGTGATCGTCACCATATCTAGTATAGGGCTCAGCGATCGCATTCTTACAGTTTTTGATCAGTGTGGCATTCCATTTATCCGGTCCTGCCACTGAGTGTGTTTTTAGTTTCCTTATGGCTTGTGTAATATCATCCGTCGTAAAGTCGAAATCCGTTATACTTTCCCCTTGTGGTTCTTCTTCAAAGAACGCGTTTCTATCGCATATCAATTTGTCAGTTTTTGGGATACTGAAAGATGATCTGTACTGAGCTCTTAATATTTCAGATACTTCTGTTAGATCATCAGATAAAGCACTGTTCTCATATTTTAAAGGTCCGATAGTCGCGTGGTTTTTCGACTTTCTTTTTGCGAAATTATAGAAGTACTTTGAGTTAGCCTTTATCGCTTCTATAGCGTCGTCTTCTTCCTTTTCTGTATGCTTCTCGATTAGTTCCTGTATGACGACATCGATACTTTGCAGTTTATCATTTAATATTTGTCTGATGTTATCTTTACAATTACTTAATTTTGCAGTCACTCTTTTTCTCTTTCGAAACAATGCCCTCTTTTGTCTCTCGAACCTGCTTCTCTTTCCTCTTTGTTGTATCTTTGGGACATGTTTTTCCACAATTTCTAACGTCTTCTCCTCTAACGTCATTAGCATCTCCTCTGTTGTCTTGGCCTCGAAAATGGTTTTCCAATCTATTACTTCCATGCTGGATGCCACATCTTCCCAGTTTATAGCTTTGGAGTGAAAATTAAAAATTTCGAATTTGCTTCTTTCTGTTGTGCGTGTTCTTTCCTTTCCTGTTGCCTTTATATTAGTTGTTATTTCAATGATGTTGTGGTCCGATATCATAGTTGGGGATATTTCTACATTATCAATTAGATTACTGTTGTTTGTGAATACCAAATCTATGCAGTTGTTTTTTCTTGTGTTTTCTGTTATTTCTTGCGTTAACATAAATTCATCAGCTAGAGCTAGTAGCATTTTTACCTGCTCCTGGTCTTCTCGTGTGCTTCCCTTGTCCTGGTGTATACATATATTTTTCCTATCTTTTTATATTTCATGAATGGAAATTAAAATCACCACAGCGAAAAATATTTGGGGTTGGAGAGTGTAGATCGTTTACTAAGTTTCTTACCTCTGTAATGGAATCTGAAAATTTTGAGGTTGGCGTGTTTGGGGGTCTGTACATTACAATTAGTACCATATTTAATTTTTCATTTTCGCTGCTACACATTCGTAGCTGTTTGAGGTACTTATAGCCATTTCTGCTATGTGCCTTTCACGTGTGTAAATAGCACATCCTCCTTTACGTCTCACTGTTCTGTCAGCTCGGAGGATGTTATAGTTGTCAATTTATATTTATTTTTTGTCAATACAGGACTCACAATTTTCACAGTTCGCCTGGCAGTCCTTTAGATGAGTTTCCGTGAGGCATGCAAAGTCTGCTCCGGCTTCTTGCATGAGTCCTTTCAGGTATAAACTTTGTTCGTGGAATGGTTTGATTTAAGGCCCTGAATGTTGGCTAGAATTATTTTTATTTTTCTCTTTCGCTTTCGCATACAGGCGGTTCCGATTTGTTTTCCAATGGGGGTGCCGGTTTCGTTGCCTTGTGGTCCTCCGAGAATTTACCTCTTTTTATCTTTGTCGGTACCTGTTGTCCCGATAACGCATGAAGTGCCTTTGTTCGTACCTTCTGTCCGGCTCTCGGATTCCTATATTTGTCAGCTGGTTTTGTAATTGCTGGATAGTATTTAGCAGCTGAAATGTGTTAGCTGCGTCTAAAAAATTGGCACTCTTCTTTGATGTTCATTTTTCCTGTTCACTCTTTGCGTTCTTTTGAGGGTGGTGGTATCGGCATTTTTTTCCGTATTTGCAACTCCCATATCTTGCATAAGTGTTGCAGACCGTAAGATGGTGGAACTTGCATTTCTTATCAAATTTGCAGGATCCACTTGTGTAATGCGTGTTGCATAATGTGGGATGTGCATATATGCATTGTCCATCCCGATATCTGTAGTTCCCTTTCGCGTAGTATTTACATACGATATTTTCTACGTTTCTACTTCTTTTCTTATTATTTTCAGTTCTTAATTTTGGCATTATCATTATTTTTCTTTGGCTGTTTATTTTCTAGGTTTTTAGTTATCTTTTTATCATTTCGCTCGTTGGACCGTTTGACTACTTCGCAACTTTTACTTATTTCTTTTCTTTCATCTATTTCTTCCTTCCGTATTATATTTATATTGTTATTCTTTATTAACTTCTTGTTCGTTATTATGCTGTTATTCGTTATTTCGTCTTCTCTCTCATCTACCCGGTTTTTCGTTGGGACCATTCCGGACCCATGTGTCCCCATTATTTCATTCTCTTTTGTAACTTTCGAGTCTGCTATCTCCATTTCTTTAAAGACCGCGAAAGAATTTACGGTCTGTGTACATGCGCTACATAGAAATTTGATCCCCACGACGTGTTTCGCGTTCGAGACAAGAATTATTTCCCTATCATTCCAATTCATGCAGATAAAGTCATTCAGTCGTTGACAGAAATCACTTCTAATCGCCAAGTTTTCCGTTGTTACCAGATTGCACAAATTACAGATTAAGTGAGAATTTGGAATTATATCCTTCCTTAATTAGCGTAAAAAGAAATACCCACACAAATTCTTTATTATTTATTTTTATTTCTATTTCTTTCCTTTCGATGGTCGAGGGTATTTCGAGGGTTTTCTGACCTTTGCGTTTTATGACCTTTTTCCTGCCTTGTTTCAAACTTTCTCGAATGCCAACCGTATTTCGTTTTGAATATATACGTTAAAACTGGTGATAAATTATGTAAACTGTATTGCACTTTCTTAATTTTAATGAATTTCACTTTATAATTTATATGCACGGATTCACTGATACTTTATACACTTTCGGATGTAAACAGAATAAACCGCCGAGTAGATTATTCCCTTGTAATTTGGGTGTTAAATAGAGAGAGCAAGACAGCATGTCCATTCACCACTTGTTGTCAAACACTTTTTTAAAGTGTTGGTTGACAAGTGCGTTTAAAAGCGGTTTTATACAAGGAGGGAAGGTTCAAACTGGAAAAGTCTGGTTATGTGAAGCGCAGAAAGTTCAAACTTACGGCCCAAAAGACATTTCAGCCCCATGGCCTATTATTTAGCAAAGAAAACATGGTGGGCAAAATATATTGAGTGCCCCTAGTATATATATATATATATATATATATATATATATATATATATGGGAGGAATTTCACAACTTAACACGTGAAATGAATAAATGATGCAAACCCACAAGGGAAAAGGAAAAATGATTGCAAGGCCTTTCATGCATTCAGCAGTTCACGTTCCCTGACGAGGTGTACTGCTGAATACACAAAAAAACTTTGGAATCATTTTTCATTTTCCCTTGTGGGTTTGCATTATCCAGTGCGTTCGAAAAGTCTCTCCGCAGTGCTATGTTAAATGCATTGGAAATTGAAAAACTACAATGTTTTCATTCAACCATGATTTAGTGATTTTATTACATAACCTTTTGATTTTACAGCATGTGTTGAAAGTGTTTTTTATATATATATAAAAAACACAGTGCGTTCGAAAAGTCTCTCCGCAGTCAACCAACACTTTAAAAAAGTGTTTGACAACAAGTGTAGACGAGTTGCTCTGTGTCTGCAAAATGGTGGAAAACACTTTCAACACATGTTGTAAAATCAAAAGGTTATATAATAAAATCACTAAATCATGGTTGAATGAAAACCCTGTAGTTTTTCAATTTCCTATGCGTTTAACATAGTACTGCGGAGAGACTTTTCGAACGCACTGTATAATGCAAACCCACAAGGAAAAAGGAAAAATGATTCCAAAGTCTTTTGTGTATTCAGCAATACACCTCGTCAGGGAACGTGAACTGCTGAATGCATGAAAGGCCTTGAAATAATTTTTTATTTTCCCTTGTGGATTTGCATCATTTATTCATTTCACGTGTTAAGTTGTGAAATTACTCCCATATACTGTATGTATATATACTGTGTGGTGTGTGTATATTATATATATATTATATTATATATATATAATATATATATATATATATATATATGATACACACAGACCGTGCATGGAACAAGGAACTCTTCTGGGATAATTAAATCCACTATAGTCTGAATAAGTAATGGTAAATGACAAATACCATAGTTTTTCTTTTTCATGATGCAAGCCCGACGTGGGCAACGGGTCTCTCGCAAAGAGGTCCCATAAATATAGCTTCCCTCACCAGCTATCTGCAAAGCAGACAGGATCCAGCTGGATCCTGTCTGCTTTGCAGATAGCTGGTGAGGGAAGCTATATTTATGGGACCTCTTTGCGAGTGACCCGTTGCCCACGTCGGGCTAGCATCATGAAAAAGAAAAACTATGGTATTTGTCATTTACCATTACTTATTCGGACTATAGTGGATTTAATTATCCCAGAAGAGTTCCTTGTTCCATGCACTGTCTGTGTGTATCATAAAAAACTCAGGGGACTATTCTAAATTCATTCCCATATATATATATATATATATATATGAAAATTATTTCACGAAAGTAACACGTGAAAAATATTTAGGATGAATAAAACCACGAAGGAAAGGAAACACAAAATGGTGCTCAAGCGCTTTCGTCTAATGACATCCTCAGGAACACTGAAGTACATAAAAGGGTAACAGCCTATATATAGGTTACAGAAAGAAAAAAAAAAAAAAAATAAATAACATACATACATACACACACACACACATACATATACATACATATCTATATATACATATACATACATACATATATATATATATATATATTATATATATATATTATATATATATATATATATATATATATATGCAATAAACAGAGAAGTAAAAATAAAAATTAAAAATTAAAAATTAAAGGATTATCCGTGAGGCGTACAGATTTGTAAGGAATAATATCGATTTTTAGCACAAGATCAAATGGATTATAAAAATACAAATTTATATTGGAATACTGCCCGGGTTTTAACACTCTGCCTATGGTCAGGTTTCGATATATATAAAAAAAAATGCAAATTAAAAGTTAATAAAGTAGCAGACAAGTTTACCAAAGATTTAGTGTTCTACCTTCTTATCTAAATCTGTTTGGAAGGAATTCAAAATAACAGGATCGAGTTGAAAAAGACCTTTGCTTATGTTGAAGTTATTTGAAAGTTGGATAATGGCAGACTCAAGAATATTTCTATTAACAATGTTGCTAGAATGGAATAAAACTGAAGCATTATTCCAATCAATACAGTGGGCTAACTCTGACAAATGGACAAAAAGGGCACTGGACAACTGTCCTGTTCTAACGGAATATTGATGCTGTTTTATACGTGTGTGCAAATCCTTTCCCGTCTGACCTATGTAAAAGGAATCACATTGTTTACAACCAATTTTCGGAACTATCTCTGATTCACATGTAAAAAATTCCATGGATCTTACTGAAAAATTGAATAATGCACGTACTGTAACTAACGATAGATTGATCAGTTTTGATGTTTGTTCATTGTTTACAAAAGTGCCGATGGACGATATGCTTGACTTTCTCTCCCAAGAATTACATAAGTATGACCTGCCACTACCTTCACACATTGTTTTGGAACTTATTAAGCTTTGCATCAAAGACTGTAAATTCACTTTCAATAACGAGTATTATCAACAAGTTTTTGGGATGGCCATGGGCAACCCCTTATCGCCCCTCCTCTCCAATATTTATATGGAGTTTTTCGAAATTACTTATATTCCGAGAATCCTGGGGGTTGGCATCCCGTGGTTGCGGTACGTCGACGATATTTTGTGTATCTGGCCCATGAATCGTGACCTGGATAACTTCCTCCTTCAGTTAAATGATCAAGTCCCCTCCATTAAGTTTACTTTAGAAGTGGAACAAGACAATTCAATCCCATTTTTGGATGTGCGTGTACATAGAGAAAGCCCAGGTTTTAAGTTTACATAGTATCTATCGGAAAACAACAAACAATTTGTCCTACGTACACTTTTACTCGGGACATGACACCCGCACTAAGAAGGCCATTTTTTCATCAATGTTTCTCCGCGCCCTTAGGATCGCCAGTCCGGAATACATCGATGCCGAATTGGAAAAAATCAACGGTATTGGAAGTGATTTGTGTTATCCATCTGCGTTTATGGAATCTTGTCTCAACAAGGCAAAACGAACTTTCTATCGTGTCAATAATAACACTCGTACTTTGTCAAAAAATATTTTAGTACTTCCATTTTTCCCGGGCTTTTTAGGCATTGCTAATGTACTTAAACTTTTGGATATTAATGTAGTATTTTCATATAACAATATTGTGAAAAATATCATAGTAAAAAATAGCCCTACCAATAATTCAGGCATTATCTATAAAATTGGTTGTAAACAATGTGATTCCTTTTACATAGGTCAGACGGGAAAGGATTTGCACACACGTATAAAACAGCATCAATATTCCGTTAGAACAGGACAGTTGTCCAGTGCCCTTTTTGTCCATTTGTCAGAGTTAGCCCACTGTATTGATTGGAATAATGCTTCAGTTTTATTCCATTCTAGCAACATTGTTAATAGAAATATTCTTGAGTCTGCTATTATCCAACTTTCAAATAACTTCAACATAAGCAAAGGTCTTTTCAACTCGATCCTGTTATTTTGAATTCCTTCCAAACAGATTTAGATAAGAAAGGTAGAACACTAAATCTTTGGTAAACTTGTCTGCTACTTTATTAACTTTTAATTTGCATTTTATTTTTATATATATCGAAACCTGACCATAGGCAGAGTGTTAAAACCCGGGCAGTATTCCAATATAAATTTGTATTTTTATAATCCATTTGATCTTGTGCTAAAAATCGATATTATTCCTTACAAATCTGTACGCCTCACGGATAATCCTTTAATTTTTAATTTTTAATTTTTATTTTTACTTCTGTTTATTGCATATATATATATATATATATATATATATATATATATGTATGTATATGTATGTGTGTGTGTGTGTGTGTATGTATGTATGTTATTTATTTTCTTTTTTTTTTCTTTCTGTAACCTATATATAGGCTGTTACCCTTTTATGTACTTCAGTGTTCCTGAGGATGTCATTAGACGAAAGCGCTTGAGCACCATTTTGTGTTTCCTTTCCTTCGTGGTTTTATTCATCATATATATATATATATATATATATATATATATATATATATATACACACACTAGGGGCACTCAATATATTTTGCCCACCATGTTTTCTTAGCTAAATAATAGGCCATGGGGCTGAAATGTCTTTTGGGCCGTAAGTTTGAACTTT
>JAJOZX010007020.1:47500-243881 GCA_023014485.1 Bathynomus jamesi
AGCGAAGTTTGTCAGTAAGCTATTCCTAGAATAGAGGAAATGGCCGAAGTGCTAGTGAAGACTGAAGACTGGAAATTAAGGAAGTCGCTAGCCGCGAAAGGGATCTGCTCGTTTTGTCGAGCACTTTGAAAACAGAAAGTGCAACTCAAAACACTCACAAGTATACCATAGCAAAAGCCGGACGGCATGTAGGATTATTATTGTAGGAACCTTTGTATTACTCTTTCTTTCAGGTGTTCTGTGCGATGATTCTTCATTTCACGGAGGTGAGGCTTGTGCTCCTCCTCTTATAGCACATTAATAAACGAAGCCTTCATTTTCAATGCTACCTCACACTAATTATGACTACAATAAATTACAGTCTATTAAGACCATTCAGTTGAAATAAGGGTGGCGTGAAGAATTTACTTCAGTCTGAAGGTGGCGTTGGATAAAAGAGTGTGGAAAAAGCTGTTAGAATAAAAAAGTCAGACCCTGGGTTGAAATCTGCAAGTGTATGAAAGGTCATGTATTAAACTTAGCAGAATGAGGCTTTGTCCAGCGGGTACAGCAGTTACTGGATAGACTTGGTAATCATGGTCTAAATGAAAAAGTGAAAGCGTGTGATATTTCTGATTAAGAGATCCTGACAGTAAGCTAAGCAATTCGAACCAAGAGCAGAGGTTTCAGGGAGTGTTAGAAATTAATGCAAAATCTTCATACTATGGCCGTAATTAAGAAAATCATTTACCAGGTTGGGGAAAGTTATCAAGAGATAAAGAGAGCGAGAAAGTGGTGCACCATCGTAGAGGACTTCTATCGCAACAGTTTACCTCAAGAAAAATGCCCTAGCTTCCTGTGGCTTCCAGATATTAAATGCAGTGCATTATGCCATCCGGGAAGCTCAACAAATTTAGGTACTTTGAAAATCTTGAATAGATGAAAGCGGAAAGTTTTTACTGAATGGGAAATGTTACTTGAAGGTTCACAGACAGTATAATAAGGAGTGGGACGCAAGTCGTCATGTCTTTATGAAAAATGAGTGGGGATACGTCGAAATTTATTTAAATACATTTCATTTCATAATAATGTAAGAGCACATTTCGAACTGCTATCGTCTTTCTATTATTGAAAATAAAATTTTAAATTTGTATCAATTTCTGGCTGCCTCCCCTCCCTCCCCACACACTCGGGTGAAACGGATTGACACAGTGTCGTAAAGTTTGGTGTATGGAATGTGTTGTTGCGCAAGTAGGATGTTTTCAAAAATGCCGAGTGTAATGTAATTCCAAGCAACATTGCTGGAAAAGGTGCACAAGGGACAGAAAAGGGGTTTGGGGTAGGGGTGTCATATCTAAAAATAAAGGGAATAGAAGCTATTGCAACATTGCTGGAAAAGGTGCCCAAGGGCTAGGGAAGCGGGCTAGGGAAGCGGACTAGGGGGTTAGGGGGCTGCCAAACCTTAAAATAAAGTAAATAGAGTCTAGACCACCAGCAACATCCCACTTCAGACCTACAACCAGCCCAATAAAATAATTATGAACATCAGCAACCACCAGCAAAACGATGCAGCATGAATAGCATAATTGCAACACCCTACAACCAACCTAATAATATATCACAAACCTTAAAATTAACGAATAGAGCCTAACACACCCAGCAACACCCACCTTAGGCCTACAACCAACTACCACCAGCACAAAATATTACCTAATCTAATAGACCCATACGAAAATGTGTAAGATCTCAAAAAATACAACAGACAATGGACATGCCACTATCTTTTCAGAAGGTATTAAACATAAGTGTTCAGGTTTTCAGGTAAATAAAGAGTTATGATAATTAAACTCTTAATTACAAGAGTAGGGTGTGTCAATTTTACGGAGCAAAGTAAAATTTTTAGATTTTCAAAGACTACAAGTGACCAAATGATGCATTTTTATGTGCTCAATCGAAATATGGCTCTAAAATCCAGATTTGACCACTCCTAGCTCCTTATATTTGAAGTTGAAATTTATGAAAAATCAGCAATTTTTGCAAGTATTTTTTTTATTTTACATAACTACATTTTACATACATTACATACAATTAAAGACATTTTGATTGTATTTCAATATTAAAACTTAGAAATATAGATAGGTTTATTGAACTTTACCAAGGATGCCATGTCTGCCTTGCTCTTGTTCCTGGACATGAGCTCCCTACTGGCCACCTGGCCACTGATGTACGCCTCCCTCCTCTCGTGTTGTGATTAAACATGTTGTGCTGCTTCAGTTGTCATCCTTACACACCTCTCTACTGACTGTGTGTGTGAGTGCCATGCAGGAACAACTTCCATTCGTCTATCTAGATACTCCTTGATTGCAGCAGTGGTGAGGGAGCAGATCAGAGTCGGCTCAGTCACGCCAGAGTTCCAGTCAATAAGCTCCGAGAGTTTGGTGGCATCTGGGTTGATGTCAGGAGTCTTCCTGGGTCTGACACTGCAGTCTCCTACCTGTGTGTCCTCATCTCCTTCACCTCTGATTTCCAGTATCCTCTTCACTGCCTCCCTCCTCTCCTCCTCAACCTCACTGCACAGCATGGCCTGAAGCACAGCCTCAGAGTGTGCATACCAGGCTGATCTCTTCACTGTAGGCATCACTATTCCTATCACCTCCTTCTTCTGACTTCTGAGCAGCTCTAGCTGGTACAGTACATGCCAGGGACTCTGTGATTTAACTTGATGTTGAACCAGTTTGGCATGTAGACTCCCACTATGAATTCCACAATTATCCTCAGATTCTTCAGGTTCCTACCCTTCAGCCATGTTTGGAAATCCACAATCTGCAGAACCTTAGAGCCGTGGTGACCCACCTACTGTGACAGACTGGCCCAATCTCCAGGAGAGCTAGACTCTGAGGTACCTCTCCCGATCTGATGGCAGTGATGATTCTGTAGCCATATGATTGGTCTGTGCTGAGGTCCTTGACTACCTCCTGACTGGGATGGGGTAGAGTAGGACCAACAGTGATTTTTGTGAAGTTTGGGTTGATCTCCAGCTCAGTGGCAATGTCTAACATCTTCCCTAGGGGCCCAGACCACTTGTTGTTGCTCAATGTCTTGCCATCCAGTGCAGTCACCAGGTGTCTGAGACTCAGCTCCCCATTGTGCAAGTCACAGACAATCCACACCAACTTCCTGCTAAGCTTGGCCTCCACATAATGCATTACTCCTCCCTCCCAGCCAGTATTCACATTAGTACTGTCACCTCCTATAGCCAAAAGGGTTTGGTCTGCTCCTCTCTCTCTTAGCCAGTTCACCAGATGATCAGCAATGACCTCAGCATGACTTCTCTCCTCTGCAGCTTCCTCTGGTACAAAATGCCACAAATATTTCCCACCTGGTTCATTGCACACTGTGTAGTGTTCTTCCTTAATGAGGTCAGGAAACTGCTTGTCACTGCCCTCAGCTTCCATCATCACTTTGGTGTCATCTCTTTTCCCATCAAAGAAGATACAGGTGATGCCATTTTCCCTAATCTCTTCATCAAACTTCTTGACCAGCTCCTTAGTCAGTCTCTCCTGAGCCCTCCTCACCTTGTTGTGGTCAATCACCAGTGCTGTGTCAAACTCTGTGATAAGACCAGCATCAATCCAGGCAGCAGTGGCAATCTCTGCAGTCTCTCTCTCAGCCCAGTGTGATGTTTCAAGCTAGCCAGAGCCATGTTGGTGATATCTTCAGCGTTGTATTTCTTCTTCTTAGCCACAGGCAAGGAAGAAGTTGTCGCAGCCTCTGGTATGAAGTCTTCGTCCTCCTCTCTCCTCCCTGCCTCCTGCAGTATATCTCCAGTCTCCTCCAACTCCATCTCCAGCAGTGACTCCTCCGTCAACTCCTCTTCTTTCTTGGCTGACTCCTCTACCTTCCTCCTCCTCTTCTCCTCGGCCTTCCTTCTCTGCTCCTGTCTCTGCAGCACTGCTTCCTGTCTCCTGGTCTCAGGGTGATCAGCTAGACCCATCTGGTGTGCCCCCACACTGCCCACTTTTCTCTGACCTTTAATGAAGGCAAGCTCCTGCACTGGTATCTTCTGCTCGCTCCTGCAGCTGCAGTCAATGTGAACCTCACTGTTGCAGACAGGGTTGCACCCAAGCTCACTGCAGCTCCTGATCACACAGTGACAGGTCAGGATGTCGACCAATTTGTCCAGTTTCATCATGAACCTATCTTTGACCTCTAGCTTCACATTGCCAATGGACACCTTCACTGCCTCATCCCAAAGTGTCTTCAGTTTAGCCCTGATCCTGACCTCAGTGTTGATTACAGGTCCTATGAATAGAGCGTTGGCCTTTCTCCACTGAGCCAGTAGCCCTGGAACAATGCCGTTGTTAATCAGGTCATTAACTGGGTAATTCCTCCTGTCTTCCTCACTCATCTCTCTCCTCAACAAACCATATATCAGCAGATCTCTGGCTGTGGGCAGCTCAACAGGGGAAGTTCCCTCCCAGTCCCACCAAATGACTTAGGTGACAACTTGATTTGCTTCGGGTTCTGATTTGTTTCTGACTCATCCTGTGGACCTGTGAACAAAAGAAATGTCATTGAAATTTGGATAGGCCTACTGATTATGATTACATAAAATTAAGTTAATTGAAATTCTTAATATCTTCCTATAAGCTCAGATAAAAGGTTGTGTTGTTATAGGTACAAGACTTAATTATTCAAAGTAATGACAATTTCAGATATCTATCATATCAAAATATACAGAAAGTTTGGGTCACACAATATTTCGAATAATTTGAATTACACAATATTTACATTACGAAGTAATCAAAATTGTCAAAAAGGAGGGAAAACACATGCATTCACATGTGACTATGTGAAACTTAGAAACCATACTGCACACCAAAAATAACCAAAGTTGACCACACATATCAATGGCACATTGATATACGATGCTACAGTCATATTTAGGTTATATTTCAAACCTTTATGGTCAAATATAAGTAAGTAAATGGCTTTTTTAAACAACACTAAAGATATTTCTAAGTTTGCTAGATAATATGACATCATTTGAGCATTAGTAGTTTTTGAATTGTTGACTTTACTAAAATTGACACACCCTAGTACAAGAGTACTCCGTTATTTGTTGGGCTAATCGAATGTTACCGCTTTCTAATTTAAACATATAAGTTACCCCTACAATAAAAAAATAAAATGTAACTTATTTCAAGTTAAATTGATATTTATTATTTTCGTTTTTATAATTGAATATTAAAGCAGAAATTGTTTTTGATTTAAATTGTTTTTAATCTGCTTCAGTGTTTGCTATTGTAACATCCGATAGCACGTAAGAACGAGACGGTGGAAGTTATTACACTCGGTAGCAAACTTATGTTTACTGCTTTCTGAAAAGATAATGGTATGTTCAGTATCTGTTGTACGTTTACAGATCTCACACGTTTTCGTATGGGTCTATTAGATTAGGTTATATTTTGTACTGGTGGTAGTTGGTTGTAGGTTGGGTGTTGCTGAGTGTGCTTGGCTCTATTCGCTTAAATTTAAGGTGTGATATGTTATTGGGTTGGTTGTAGGGTGTTGCAATTATGCTATTGATGTTGCATCGTGTTGCTGGTGGTCGCTACAGTCCATAATTATGTTACTGGGTTGGTTGTAGGTCTGAGGTGGGGTGTTTCTAGTGTTCTAGGCTCTATTTGAAGGTTTGGGAACCCCCTAACCCCTAGCCCTTACCACCTTTTCCAGCAATGTTGCAATAGCCTCTATTCCCTTTATGTTTAGGTTTGGAACCCATACCCCCAACCTCTTTTCCTGTCCCTTGTGCACCCTTTACAGCAATGTTGCATGGAATTGCATTGGACTCGGCATTTTTTAAAACATAATACTACGTCTGAAGCTGTTGCTGATCATCATTAGCCAGTACACACTGGCAGAGCTGGGCACTTGCGGCATATTGCGGTACTGCGGTACTGCTGCACTACCAAACCGGTACCAAACCGGTACGCGGAAATTTGAATGCGGTAGCGGTACTGCGGTACTTTCAGCGATCCTTTGCGGTACTGCGTTATGGGGGCCCGGGGTGGTAGTGCGGTGGTACCGCAAGTACCGCAGTACCAAAATATGCCGCAAATGCCCAGCTCTGCACACTGGACACCACTTATCAAATCGGGAGCCGTTTATGGATATGACGTCTGTATGACGACATACGACGGAATAATTTAGATTGTCTTCTGCATCGTCAAATTGGTCTACAAACCAAAGTTTACGACATTGTTTGTAGCCATTCCTTTAATGACCGTTGACCTCTAAATACCCGAAGTAAATTTGAAACCTCTCTCTCTCTCTCTCTCTCTCTATATATATATATATATATATATATATATATATTTTTTTTTTTTTTAGTTCAGGAAGAACCGATTCGCCTCTATTTAAAGGGCATATCTCAGCGGGAAAACAAAGAAAAAGTGAGAGGAAAGACAGAGGAAAAAGAAAGGGTGGAGGGGACAGTCGAAGTGGAAAAAGACCAAGGATGACAAGGACTGCAGGGTTGAGCCCCATCATCCTTGGGTGCTAGGGCCGGGAGGGCGCACGTGAAACCTCCAGGAACAAGCACGTACAAACGAGCACAAAGAGCACTCAAGAGCACGAGCTTAGAACCCCCTTGCGGGGATATATATATATATATATGTATATGGAGAGAGAGAGAGAGAGAGAGAGAGGAGGGTTGAAAAAGTTGAGACCACGATGATTGTCCTTAAAAGCAAATTGCAAAGTTTATCAATGGAATGCCAGAACGTGTGTCAGCTTTACATAATGCAGAGGGGAAAGCAACACTATTCTAATAATTTCAATATATTTGTTATTATTTATTGTCTTTTATTATCATATCAAAAACTATGGAAGAACCGAAGGTGTCTATTTACTTTTGCCAACCCTCTGTATGTGTGGTGTTACATGCGCTATAACGAAATAAGCATAAAATTTTATTTTTTTTTGCTGCGATTCAAACAACTCAAATACCGAACACGGAATACCGAATGATTTATTCGGTCATGTTATTTTCTTTTTCCTTCATGACTCGGCATCAGAGCAAAGGATTTCGACTGTGTATAAATTGTGGCCTTCGGAGTTTTAAGTGCATTAAAAGATAAATAAAAATGCAATAAATAGTTTTTGTTCGTATGTGAACATTCTAACACTAAATCAGTTATCCTTATATTTAATTTAGTATACAATGAAGACTGTTCGTCGTGTGTGTGTGTGTGTGCGTGCGTGCGCTCGCAGGCAGCTGGGCATAAGTGAGGTCGAATGTGTGATGATTCACCGATGTATTGGGGTAAATTTTTGCGAGCTAACACTTTGGCACCTCGGAACATTAAACTTATATATAAAGGGTGATCCAGAGAAATGGGACCCAAAAGAAACCCCTATACTCTTAAAGTATAAGTCCTTTTATAAAATCATACGCATCATTCGAAAGAGGATAGTTACAAGTTTGTACAGGATTGTATAGGTTTTGACAATACAAGACAAGATAAGATACAAAACAAATAAAAGTGTTAGTTAAAAACTAACCCTTCAAGATGACTGCATGGACTGTGGAACAGCTGCGTTTCATAACTGAGCAATATTATGAGCATGGAAGAAGTGTAGTTTCAGCTCAAAGATCTTTCAAGACAAATTTTCAGATGTCAAAATCACCTTCTAAGAAAATAATCCGTCGGTGTGTCAGAAATTTTTCCTTAACTGGCAGCATTGGAAAAAGAAAACCAACTGGAAGAGTGCGCACAGCAAGGATAGACGAGATCATTAACAGAACTCATGAAATTGTACAGGATAATCCTAACATAAGCATCAGACGTGCTTCTCAGCTGTTAGGAGTTGGATATGGAACAACACACCGTATATTCAAGCAAAATTTAATGCTCTTTCCATATAAAATTCAAACAGTGCAACAACTAAACGATGGAGATTTCGCACGAAGACGACAATTCTGTCAATGGATCCAACAGAAGGTAAATGACACCACCAATTTTCTAGCAACTTTGATTATGTCAAACGAAGCCCATTTTCACTTGAATGGAACTGTAAACAAACAAAATTGTCGTTTCTGGGCAACAGAAAATCCATTGAATATTACCGAAGTCCCGTTGCATAGTCAGCGTGTAACTGTTTGGTGTGTGGTCTTACTGCATCTCAGATCATAGGGCCGTACTTTTTCGAGGATTCCACCGGAAATACGGTCACTGTAAATGGTGATCGCTACGAAAAAATGTTGACCGATTTCCTTATTCCTAAATTAAGAGATCTTTGTCTAGAAAACCACTGGTTCCAACAAGACGGAGCTACCTGCCATACCACGAGGAACTGCATGGCAGTTTTGCGTCAAACGTTTCCAGGCGAGTTAATCTCAAGATTTGGAGACGTTGAATGGCCCGCAAGGTCTCCGGATTTTTCTCCCTTAGATTATTATCTCTGGGGATATTTAAAGAGTAGGGTGTACAGAAATAACCCAACGACCTTGCAAGAATTGAAGGCCGCCATCACAAATGAGATACAGGCCATACCACAGCACACTCTTGCAAAAGTGATGCAGAACTTACAAGCGAGAACACTGGAATGCTTGGCAACTAATGGAGCACATTTGAAAGGAGTCATTTTAAAAAAATAAATATTTCATAATAAACTTGTAACTCTACTCTTTCGAATGATATATAGTTTTTATGAAAGGAATTAATATTAAGAATATTTGGCTTTTTTTTATGGGTCCCATTTATCTGGATCACCCAGTATATATATATATATATATATATATATATATATATATATATCGTATCGCTAAAAGTAGCGTTCGCTTCTATTCGGTACTATCTTTTGTATCATTTTCCTCCTGCACCATACCTAACCATATCTAATCTAATCTAATCTAACCCAACCCAACCCAACCCAACCCAACCCAACCCAACCCAACCCAACCCAACCCAACCTATCCTAACCTAAAACAAAAAAACTCGGTGTGTAGAAATCTGAGGTTGCAATGTAGTAGTAATTTAATTTCGAGTTTTTAATTAAAATCCTGACGGGAGCGAAATTTGAAAAATAATCACTATATATGGTAAAAAAAGCCATTCTCAACTTTTTAATGGAACACACCCCTGCCTTAACGCAAGCGTAAGTGATTAAAAATTTGAAAAAATAAGAGACATAAACTGTAGGAGCTAATGCAGCTTCAATGACCAACTCCGGAAAAAAATATATATATATAATATGTTACAGCTATGTAATTTGCTGTTCCTTTCGGACTGTATCCATGTTTGTGTCATGAGAAGTTGTCTCCATGAACGAATGTCCCTTAATCTCATCCTCTCATCCCCCATCGAAGTACAACCAAGATAATCAACCTTTCAGACTGTTTTAGTAGTTCATCAGAATTATTCCCATTTCCCCATTTCACATTTTTTATGGAATTAATGATATTAATTGTAATCGTCTTAACATCCATCCATCCATTTATGAATTCCATTATATCATGCATGCACGTTGGCTGAGATAGGATTAAATTCCTTACTTTACTTCGAGATTAAATCTCTTGCCATATATTCCCCATTTGTAAATAGCAAATTATGTATAGCTTGTAAATATACCCTTTATAATTGCCGAGTTTTGATTTTACTTGCTGTGTCCTGTACTATTTCTGTACTTTGTCCGTGTACTTTCACTAATGCAGTGGTTCTTAACCTTTTTACTACCATGCCCCCTCTAGGAATTGGTCCTTCCCTCCACACACCCCTTCAATCAAAATAACATTCTCAATAACTTCTCAATATTAGCCCATGCTCTCGTTAAGAGAATAACAAATACAATTAGAGAAATTCCTGTTTCTAGGGGGGCGCGCCCCCCTGGTTAAGAACCACTGCACTAATGTGATTATTATGTCTCTCTGGTCTGTATTCCTTTCCTACATTCATATAATGACTTATATATTCCTACTTAGTTAACTTAACATATTAATTATGATTTAACGTATCGAATTGACGTGACGTGCATTACGTAATTTAACACCGTGACGTCGTAAAGAAATCGTAACCAACCCTAAAAATGTATTCCAACCATACTTTCATACTCGTACATTTAAATACTAAATCTTCATACTGCTATATTTAGTATTCAATGTATGGTAATTACCCCACATATTGTTATAGAATTGATACTGTATAGGCCATTTAAGTAAGTCAAGCCTTGTGATTCACTCGTCTAATGTATAATAATGTGTAAATGTTATCAACAGTGTTCGTTATTCAATTAATGTTCCTGCTTGACTGTTAAAGTAGTATATTTATTCTTTATGTTATCATTTTTCGGCTTTAAACCGTAATGTAAGTTATTATTTAAATACTCTTTAATTAGTCTTGAATTTATTCTTGACATAATTTCCTTGAAACAGTATAAATTAATTCACATCATTCATTCATCTACTTCTTACCTATGCTCTATCTACCCATGTCTACTTATGTATATCTATTCAACATCGTGTATGTAACCTACGTACATCGCCATTACGTGCACATGTTTTGTGACTGTCTGTATGTTCACTGAGGCGCATGTTTTTCGGTACATAGTTTCATTCTTTTAATATTTTGTAATAATTTCTAACTAAATGCATAAGTATTGGAATTTGCCAGCCTTATCTTCCGAATCCCTCTAACGTCGCAAAATTTAGCCTCAGCGGCCAGCGCTCCTTAAAACACACTCGCTCCTTCTCGCAATCCATCACATTACAACGTTGTATGCTGTCATGCCATGTTGGATGCCATGTTGTCTATGCCGTTTGTGTGCTTTTTTCCTAATTCATCTTTCCTTCTACGTTCCTGGCTAATGATTTGATAATAATATTCGACAAAATTAAGTCTTATAATAATTGTCACCACAGTTAAGTGATGTATAAAATTATTATTTAAATTCACTCTAAATTATGGAGTAACGAATAAATCTCACACATTATATAAATTGTATAGACTATCTAATTGCAAGATGTTATTAAATATTTGATAAATATTGTAATTAACCACTAAAGAGTCCGTAATGAACTAAGTACTTGGAATGTACTTCACAACAATGTACAGCAACGACGTTACATCGCCATTCGGAAATGTGTAATCAACAAATTTCTGAATTTTTATTTTTATTTTTAAGATTAAGTAGTTCGCAGATTCTTCATTAAGGGAGAAGTTCACCTTCATCTTTATTCTCCCATCCTAGTCGTATTTACTGTAATAATTTAAAATTCAATTATTCCTGCTACAGCTTTCGGTCGAGGAGGTTTGATTTCTCCTCCTTTTCAATTTTCTATCTGACCATCAGCGGTGATTGAGGCAACTAAATTCATTTCAATTTGATCCAAGCAATTAATTCTCTTTTGATTCGTCTTTGCCTGCTGGTACTTCATTTTTTCATTTGTTCCGTTTTCTCTCTCTCGTCTTGCGCGGAATATCTCCTATACAAGCGTCGTTCTTTACGTTATTTATACTGCGTGTTCTTTGCAGTTGAATGTATATAATGTTACGGCATGCGGGAGGTGCCCCCTTGGGGCATTGGTTTCTGCGAGTATGAAGAAGAATTACGGCATTTGGAAGAGTGAAGTCCATGGTGTAATGGTATCGCGTCTGACCGGCAATCGGAAGATCCCGGGTTCGATTCCCAGGTGGTACTTCATTTTTTCATTTGTTCCGTTTTCTCTCTCTCGTCTTGCGCGGAATATCTCCTATACAAGCGTCGTTCTTTACGGTATTTATACTGCGTGTTCTTTGCAGTTGAATGTATATAATGTTACGGCATGCGGGAGGTGCCCCCTTGGGGCATTGGTTTCTGCGAGTATGTAGAAGAATTACGGCATTTGGAAGAGTGAAGTCCATGGTGTAATGGTATCGCGTCTGACCGGCAATCGGAAGATCCCGGGTTCGATTCCCAGGTGGTACTTCATTTTTTCATTTGTTCCGTTTTCTCTCTCTCGTCTTGCGCGGAATATCTCCTATACAAGCGTCGTTCTTTACGTTATTTATACTGCGTGTTCTTTGCAGTTGAATGTATATAATGTTACGGCATGCGGGAGGTGCCCCCTTGGGGCATTGGTTTCTGCGAGTATGTAGAAGAATTACGGCATTTGGAAGAGTGAAGTCCATGGTGTAATGGTATCGCGTCTGACCGGCAATCGGAAGATCCCGGGTTCGATTCCCAGGTGGTACTTCATTTTTTCATTTGTTCCGTTTTCTCTCTCTCGTCTTGCGCGGAATATCTCCTATACAAGCGTCGTTCTTTACGTTATATATATATATATAGTGGTTAAAACGCTCGGCTGCTGGTAGGGAGGTCGTGAGATCAAGTGTGGGAAGGACTTTGTAATTTCTGACTGTCCGTGGTTCGGGCGTGGTTCGGATTTCACGTTAAACTGTCTAAGGTGGATTGACAAGCTTGACCTTCGACAGAATGAATAATTCGGGAGGAAGCAAAACCAAGGTGTGTGTATATATATATATATATATATACACACGCAGCTCAGTACCACAAGGTACAGTGCTGGCCCCACTCCTGTTCATTATCATGCTAACAGACATAGACAGTGGAGTAAACAGCAACAGTATAGTAACATCATTTGCGGACGATACAAAGATCAGCAGAAAAACCAGCGATGCAAACGAAGTGGAGGCCTTGCAGAGGAACACGAACAAAATATACAAATGGTCAGAAGACAACAATATGACATTTAACACCGAGAAATTTCAGCTCTTGAGATATGGGAGAAATGAGGAACTTAAACAGACTGCATATTATGCCCCAGATAGACAAGAAATTCAGAGAAGCACGAAAGCGGTTGACTTGAGGGTAATAATGACCGATGATGCCAAATTCGAAACACAAAATCAGATAGCAATAAGCAAAGCAAAAAGAGTCGCGGGACAGGTAATAAGAACGTTCAAAAGGAGGGACAAGACAGTAATGATTCCCCTGCTGAGACCACTGATCATACCAAAGCTTGAATACTGCTCAGTTTTGACGTCCCCATATAAAAAGGAAGAAATTAATAAACTAGAAGCAACGCAGAGACATTTCACAGCCAAGATTGATGGCTGCAAAGAACTGAACTACTGGGAAACACTACGTAAACTAAGTCTGTACTCCCTGGAAAGAAGAGAGAAGTATACCATAATCTACATATGGAAAATGATCGAAAAATTGGTACCAAACTACAAACTAAACCCCATTACCATCCAAACAACGCTCGAAAATAGGAAAGGCAGAATGTGTAGTGTTCCCAAATTAAAGGCCCGACAAGGGACCTCCTCAACTCTGAAGGAAAATAGCTTGGTTGTCAGGGGGCCAAGAATTTTCAACCAGCTTCTAAAGGACCTCAGAAACGTTACAGGGGTCAAAGTTGAAGTCTTCAAAAGAAGACTAGATGCCTGGCTGAGGACGGTACCTGATGAGCCGGGTGTACCTGGATATGTACCGTGGAGAGCGCAAGAGAACAACTCGCTCCTCCACCAAGCCAGGACTAGAGGCGGGGCCACCAGCTTGACCTCCGTGTGAAGAGAGACCAACGCACGAAACAACATAAGGTTCATAAGGTATAAGGTATAATATGTTAGTCCAGATTAGGTTAGGTTAGGTTCGTAAGGTTAGATTAGTGATTATTTCACTATTTAATATCTTAACAGAACCATCCTTCAGTCATCAGTTGCATCCGATCGGGACTCCCCTCTCAGTTCAATGGCACTAAGATTAGGTTAAATTAAATTACGTTTGGTTAATGAGTGTTTTTCAGATATATGGATTTAAAAAAGTCCACCCCTCGCTCATAGGGAGATGCGCCCATGTGTGTGTGTGTGTGTGTGATTAAAAGAGTCTTGCGCGCGCGCACACACGTGCGCATCTTCGCATAAGTGAGGTACCGACTTTTTTAAGTCCAAATAACTAAAAAAAACTAATCAACTAAACCTAATTTAACCTAACCAAACCTCAGTGCCATCGACCCGAGAAGGGCGTGGTAAGTGTTTCGGATGCAATTAGGAGCTCGAAATGTGGTTTCTATTGAGTCATTAAATAATAAGGTACTTACCTATCTAACCTACCCTAACCTAACCAAACCTTAACTAACTTCACCTAACCAAGACCAACATATCTTTTTCCCGACACTAAAAATGTCTCTAGATTTTATATATATATATATATATATATATATATATATATATATATATTCATTCAAGAATATATATACAGTATATTTTTTTTTAATTTTCCAAGGCACCAAACGTGTTACCTCACAAAAAAATTACTCCGCTTACACTCGACTTCATTTACCTTCAGTTGCCGTGTGCGTGCACACAGATATTTTTCTGAGATTTAAGCATGAAGCTTAATTAATTTAAACCTGCTTATTATGATAATATTGTTACTTGACATTCAGTCGTATTTTAAGTGGTGAATATACTCATAATTGACCTTTACTTTATGTACTTACATATTTCTTTCTCATACACACACACACACACACGAATATATATATATATATATATATATATATATATATTATATATATATATATATATATATATATATGCAGACCGTGCATGGAACAAGGAACTCTTCTTGGAAAATTAAATCCATTATAGTCCGAATAAGTAATGGTAAATGACAAACACTATATTTTTTCTTTTTCATGATGTTAGCCCGACGTGGGCAACAGGTCACTCGCAAATAGGTCCCAAAAATATAGCTTCCCTCACCAGCTATCTGCAAAGCAGATAGGAATCCTGTCCCAAAGCTGGATCCTATCTGCTTTGCAGATAGCTGGTGAGGGAAGCTATATTTTTGGGACCTCTTTGCGAGTGACCCGTTGCCCACGTCGGGCTAACATCATGAAAAAAAAAAACTATAGTGTTTGTCATTTACCATTACTTAGTCGGACTATAGTGGATTTAATTTTCCTAGAAGAGTTCCTTGTTCTATGCACGGTCTGTGTGTATCATAAAAAACCTCAGGGAACCATTCTGAGTTCATTCCCATATATATATATGAAAATGAAATGAAATGAAAATGAAAAGGTTTATTGGCAGACTATAGTCCATATGACAAATATTATTAATACAATGGCAGTTCATATACTAAGGATATAAATATATACAATTGATTAGAAATAATACTGCACTGTCGAAGTTAAATGGAGCTACAGACAGACGTTTTCATACCAAGAAGTCCATAGCTTAGAGGATAAATGGCAGGACTCATGGATAGCTTGGATGATCGGGTTGGTTGATTTTTAATTCTTTGCATTAGACTGTGTTGAGCACGTCTTGTTACCTCCGGGAAGCTCGGGACATTGCGGGTAGCAAACATTTGCGAAGCTGAGCATCTCGGGGGTAATTTATGTAAGAGTCTAAAAGACCTGCTGTACAGCAAATTTAGGGTTCTGCCAGAACCTTTTTTATAATTCACCCAGAGTTGCTGACCGTATATATTACTGCAGAAAGTACGAAAGAGTGTGTCTTTAGCTTCACTTGTACAGAAACGAAAGTTCCTTATGGTCATATTCGCTTTAGCACACAGGCTTCGAGATTGTTTTCTTATATCCGAGTCATCACTCAAGGAGCTGGTAATGGTTTGACCCAAATACTTAAACTCTTGTACTTCCTCAATTACTTCACCTTTCATTTTAAACCTTATATCAGCTGGCTGATTACAGCTTTTAGGATGAAATTGCATAACCTTAGTTTTTGTAACATTGAAAATAATATCATGTTTCTGCGAATACACTTCGCAGACATTTAGTAGCCGATCCAGACCTTTAACAGAGGGACTTATTAACACCATATCATCGGCATAAACTAAGTTATTTATCCTTGTATTATCTATACAACATCCTACTGTTGCCTCATTAAGTGAAGCAATTAATCCGTCAATATACACATTAAACAGCATAGGGGAGAGCAAGGAGCCTTGTCTCACCCCGCAAGAGTCGCCAAAACACTCGGATAGTACATTGCCCCACCTAACAGTGAAAGATTGGTGGGAATACCAAAATTTCAATAAATTTAATATGTACATGGGAACCTTCCTGTCTTCTAGTTTTGCAAATAAAATATTGTGGTTCACCCTATCATATGCCTTACTTATATCAAGGAAACAGCTATAAATGGTTGAATTACTGTCAATGTATTTAGATATTGTTTCTTTACGTACATAGATACACAGGTCAGTTGAGTGGGACGTTTTAAAGCCAAACTGATTTGGAGATGTCCATAGGAAATCATTTAATCGGAGTAACAAGAGTTTTTCTAGTAGTTTCGAGAAGCAGGAAGCGACAGCAATAGACCTGTAATTATTGCTAGACAGAATGTCTCCGTACTTATTTTTCACCAGGGGTAAGATATATACACTCATGAACTCTGCAGGGATATAGCTATGAGCAAGCATGGCTGATAGGAGCAATGATATATGCAGACATACTACGTCATTTGCATATTTTATGTGCTCATTCGATAAGTCATCTACCCCTGACGCAGAACCAGTCTTTAACTCTTTAATTAACCTCTTTACTTCAGAAAATGATATCAAAATATTTGCCCTTGTCCCTCCCACAATCGTTTCGCTGCAATCTATCTTAAGATTATCCTTACTCACACTATTAAGAATGTTAGAGTAGTGGCTTTCCACAGCTTTGCAGTTTCATCCTCCCCCGACACTCCATCGATTGTCGGAGGGAGGGCATTTTTGACACCCGTTTGATTCTTAACAAATTTCCAAAATTTGTTATTATCGTTATTTATGCGAGCTTCACAGGCTTTTGATGCTCGAATAGACTCTTCTTCCTGTTTACATCGCCTTATGGCCGCCTTATACTGACCCCGACTTCTACACATATTTATGTATACTGGTCCTACTCTGGGTCTACCATGAAAACACCACAAATCATAGGCGTCTTTCGATTCCCTCTTCAGGGTCAATAAAATCATTCCATCCAGGAATAACCTTAGTATGATAGTTGTAAGATTTAATCAGGGGCTTCCTGCTTCTCTTAACAGGGATATTATCTTACTATAATACCTATCTATGAGTTTACAGTGAGAATCATTTGAGCAAGGATTATTACAGGCAAGGTGCAAAATTTCTAAATTATTAAAGAGGTGACATGTTCTGTCTTTGTATTCTATTCTCTGCTGCATATTAACATTGGACCAATCGATGCGATTATTCTTACCTATTGAGTTCTTGTTAAGTCGTGTTGCGCATAAATTGGTAACGTTAATTAATATTTCTAATGGTCTATGATCAGAAAGAAGGAAATCCTGCAAAATATGAACTCTAACAATTCGATCCTTTAGATTATTACTAGTGAGACACTGATCAATCCACCTGGTGGTACCACTCATATCGCTAACGTATGTAAAATTACCACTGGCTACCCCTAATACATCTACATCACTTATACTTAAATTGGCCGACTCGCACATATTACCCAATTCTCCAAAGAATTCCGAGTTCACATGTGCGTTAAAGTCCCCCATTATTATACAGTGAGAATATTTGAGGTTATCTGATAATGACTTAATTTTGTACAGCAAATCAATGTATTCATCTAGATTACTGCCGTTGTTGTATGGAAAATAGCAGTTTACAGTTAACATGCAATCATTGCATTGTTCACTTGTAATTCAATGCCTAACAACCTTACGTTATCGCTTGTTAAAAATCTTATATGTTTTGACAAATTTTTCCTTAATAAGAAAGCAACACCACCAAAAGGCCTACCGTACATTAATTCATCTGACAAGTCTACTGCTGATGACGCATGGTACATAAAGTCATCATGGATGGTAGAGAGGAATTTTAGCTCTTGCTTAGGTAGCCAGTGCTCCTGCAGGAGATCAAATCTGCACTGTCGCAGATTTTATGAACATCTACAGTTGAATTCCTCACTGACTTTACATTATATGAGACTATTTTCAACAATTTATCCGCCATGACTGATAGAAAATTTATTATTAGTAAGATTATTATTATTATTATACACAGTACAACTTTCAGGCATTACCGTTAGGGCGCCTATTATCATTATTATTATTATTATTATTTTGCCTGTTATCAAATCTCCTGGAAAAGTGAATAAACTCCTTAACAATAATACCGTCTGGCCATTGACTCATATTATACGGGTTGAAATGCGCATTTACACCTTTAATTATTACTTTAAAAGAGTTATAATACGGAGATTTCGTGTTTAGTTTATTAACTATCACTATACTGTGTTCACCAATGATTTCTTCTATCATGTGTCGAATATCGCTTGCCTCGTTCGAGAGCTGAATTCGCGACACAAATAGGGTGAGATTCTCCATTGGTGGCCTCGCCGCGGAGACCGGTTGAGGATATATATATATATATATATATATATATATATATATATATATATATATATATATATATATATATACAGGGTGTCCCATAGGTCCGGCATCATAGGAGAAATTCATATTTTTCTATTTCTACAAACCATAATTCATATATTTCTCTTTCTACAGGCCATAATGTCTGTGAGCAAGGAAGAACGAATCCAGATAATTCTACTCACAGGAAATCGGAGTCAAAGAGAGGGCGCTGCTGAATCTAACAGACTGCATCCAGACCGCGAGCCAATAACACAGAGTTGTAATTATTAGCAGACTTGTTGCAAAGTTTAAGGAAACAGGATCCATAGAAGATAAACCACGCAGTGAACCTTCAAGGAGGTCCACTGACGATGATACAGCGACTGCTATCCTGGCTCATTTTAACAAAAGTCCCAATAAGTCTCTTCGGCGATTGTCCGCCGAGACAGGAGTGTCGAAAAGTAACATCCATCGCATTCTTCAGGCTCACAAATGGCATCCATATAAACTTCAGATCCTACAGAAATGAAATTAAGCGAAGATGATCCCGATCGGCGGATGGAATTTTGTGAATGGGCTACGGAACAGTATGCTCGGGATGCCAATTTCCCGTTCACCATTCTCTTCAGTGACGAGGCTGTTTTTTATGGAAATGGTGAGGTAAATCGACAAAACACCCGCTACTGGTCTCAAAACAACCCTGACTGGTATACCTCTTCAGAGGAACAAGGTGCATCTCGGGTGATGGTATAGTGTGGCATTTGGAAGGATCGCATCATAGGCCCCCTCTTTCTCGATGAACATGTCACTGGAGGCACCTACCTACGTATGCTCAAGGAAGAAGCATTTCCCAGTGTCTTGAACGAAGAAGGAAATTTCCCAACATGGTTCCAGCAAGACGGCGCTCCTGCACATTACAGCACCCAAGTAAGGGAATACCTGTACCAACAATTCCCTGGTCATTGGATAGGACGTCGAGGGCCTGTGGAATGGCCAGCTAGAAGCCCGGATCTCACGCCACTAGATTTTTATCTCTAGGGCCACTTGAAAGCGCTGGTATACGCAGAGAAAATTTGGAGTGTTGAACATTTGCGGCAGCGCATTATTGGGGCATGTAACACCATTACTCTTGACATCATTCACCGTGTGCTTGCTGACTGGGTATCACGTCTGAATTTGTGTATTGAAAACAATGGTGGACATATTGAGCACGTTCTGTAAATAAAAGCTTTTGTTTTGCCTTTTTTTTTTATTTTTCCTATGATGCCGGACTTATGGGACACCCTGTATATATATATATATATATATATATATATATATATATATATATATATATATATTGTATCGTTAACATATCTAATGTAGAAATAAATTCTTTTGGGGAGTCAACAGTTTTAATTTTGTGAAATATAAATTTCACAATGGGAACTAGCGAATAAAACTCAACTGTCTTAATCTGAACAAAGAGAGATCTAGTAACAGATATGCAATAAAGGATTCTCGTGTAAATTTCATTCAATGGCAAGAAAACGAAAAACAAAAAAATTATAAAAATTACAAGATCTCTACAGAGGAATTAAATCTCTTAATTTGTTCTACAATATATATATATATATATATATATATATATATATATATATATATATATATACACATTTCAACTGCAAAGACACGCAGTATAATTAACGTAAAGAACGACGCTTGTATAGGAGAACATTCCGCGCAAGATGAGGAGGGAGAACGAACAAATGAAAAAATGAAGTAACCACCCGGGAATCGAACCCGGGATCTTCCGATTGCCGGTCAGATATGATAACCACTACACCATGGTCCTCACTCGATCAGAAGTCGTAATTCTCCTACATACGCGCAGAAACCAATGCCCCGCGCGAGGCACCTCCCGCATGCCGCAACTATATATACACATTTCAACTGCAAAGAACACGCAGTATAATTAACGTAAAGAACGACGCTTGTATAGGAGAACATCCCACGCAAGATGAGGAGGAGAACGAACAAATGAAAAAATGAGGTAACCACCCGGGAATCGAACCCTGGATCTTCCGATTTCAGGTCAGATATGATAACCACTACACCATGGTCCTCACTCGATCAGAAGTCGTAATTCTCCTACATAACAATCGGAAGATCCCGGGTTCGATTCCCGGGTGGTTACCTCATTTTTTCATTTGTTCGTTCTCCCTCCTCATCTTGCACGGAATGTTCTCCTATACAAGCGTCGTTCTTTACGTTGATATATATATATATATATATATATATACATATATTATATACACACACACACACACACACTTTTTTCCGTGATAATCTAACAGTCAGTAGCGCGGAGAACTGAGATTTTTAATTTTTTCACATTTTTAATCACTTATTCTTTCGTTCTAATAAGAAATTTAAAGAAAGTGGTCCTTTATCTTAGTTGTACAATGATTACTTTTTTCGAACTTCACCCGAGTCAGGGTTTTAATCCAAAAAGTCGAAATTCAGATAACTTGAATGATATTGTACCCAAGTTTTTACACACCGAGTTATTTGTTTTAAGCTAGGTTAAGTTAGATTAACCTAACCTAACCTCAAAAAAATAAATCGGAGAAGAAAATCCGGAATATTAATTTTCTCCGAGGTATTGGTTATACAGATAGCGCAAAATATGAACAAAATAATATATATATATATGTGTGTGTGTGTGTGTGTGTGCGTGTGAAAGCTCACAAACTTTTGTTTCTTAATTAAACATGTATGTTGACTGACGTCTATTTTCTATTCCGAGGATGTAACTTATGTAAAAAAGGTAATTTGATTTATTTCGTTTTTACCTCACCTGAGCTGGATTAAGATTGTGACGTCATCAGTACACACACACACACCACACACACACACACACACACACACACACACATATATATATACACACACACTGGTCATAAGTCTGAGCACTTCATCTTTTTGTTCTGTTGGCTTGTAGTATATTATAACTATCGATTTGGATTTTTTTTGCCGACACAGTGCTCATACTTTCCGTAGTTTGTTTGACAGTCTTTAAGATGTGTTTCAGTGAAGCATGTGAAGTTACCTCATATGTCTTCCATACATCCTTTCAAGTATAAAGCTTTATTTAAAGAATGGTATGGTTTCAAACTTTGTATATTTGATAGGATAATTTTTATTTTTTATCTTTCATTCTGCAACTTGTGTATTTCAGATTCACTGTCCTTCAGTGTCGCATGTTTCGTTACCCTGTGATCATCCGAGAAATTTCCTTTATCTTCTACCAGTTTCCATAGTTATTACCCCGATTTCTTATGTACTTTCTTCATGTAACCTGTTTGGTTCGGGAGTTCTCGTCTGTGTAGACCTCTCGTTGTACGTGTTGGATGATATTTATTAGTCGTATAGTGTTGGCGATATCGAAAAAAAATTCTTTTCTCGATTTGTTTGTGTTTCCGCATTATTTTTTGGGTGTTCCCCCTTAATGGTCATTAAAGAATGGTGGGAGAAACACTTGTATTTGCAGTTTCCATATCTTGCATAGACTTTGCAGACACTGAAATGGTGGAATTTGTATTTAATTCCAAATTTATAATGTCCAATTTTGTAATTAATATTACACGGATTTGGATGTGCCTACATACACTCTCCGTCTCTGTATCTACAGTTACCTTTTGTAGAGTATTTGCATATGATTTCATTCGTATTCTTCGTTGAGAATTTTGTTCTTGACGCCGCTTTCTCTTCGTTATAATTTGGTGACTTCACCATATCCGAGATTTTCGTTCGTGCTTTGCTATCGTCTTGATTATTTTCTCTATGTTTTGCTTTTATTTCTGTTTCTCTCTCATTTGTGTTTTTCTCCGGAAAACCGCTCTGATCGTCATTTTCTACTTTCCCCGTGTCGACTATTTCAGCATTACTTTGCATTAAACACTGTAAACGAATTTACTTTTGCTGTACAATCGTCGCTGAAGAATTTTATACCTTTAATTTGTTTTACACTTGATACGAAAGAAATATAATGATCCTTCCATTTCATGCAATTAAAATCTGGGTCTATACAGTATGTTGACCGAAATCACATTTTATGCCTTTGGTTTCATCTGTGGCAGAGTTGCATATTTTGCAGAGTTGCTGGAATTTATTGCACAATGCCATGGTATTTAATACATAAACGACTTAAAAATGCTTTAACGTTTTTTCTTGGGTATACGAAAGTGGGAATGGACGAGAAATTGCTTCAGTGATGCTGTGGAGTAGGGGAGTACGGTGAGGGGTGATGTGTCGCAGGCATTCTCTGATTGTTCAAAGAAAGGCATGCCAGGGAGGAATTGTTGTATGAGGTTGAAAGTAATCCGTTTTCTTTGGTTCAAACATATACCAAAGGAAGGGAACTGATTTCAAATGTACAATTTGATCACTAGAAATAAACGAACTTTTATATCAAACGCTGTAATTTCGACTTAATTTATATCACTTTGCGTGCAACAGTTATTCACTAGAGCAATGGTACTTTTTACACGCACATTTATATTAAATTAAGCCATGAAATTACAGCGTTTAATATATACATACAGTATATATATATATATATATATATATATATATATATATATATATATGTGTGTATGTATGAAAGAACTTTGTGTTAAGTATTCGGCAAGCGTCGATTTTTAGACTAATTCCATTTACCTTCCGAGAAAGAAACGCCTGAAATGACAAATTATTTTAATCATTTTATCTCCCGTTGAAAAACAGTAAATTCGACAACGGAGATAAAATATAAGTCAGATATACCAAATATCCAAGATTCTAAATAAAAGTGAAAGTTATATATGTATTGAACATTGCGTAAGATACGTTTCCGATAAAAGTAATCAACCTAATGTAACAGATGTCAAATCTTTAAAAGATTTTCCTTGGTCGCAGGTATAAAGAGTAGTTCTCAATTTTAAATCGTATTGAACATGGAACGTATTTATTTTTAGCGAACAATACTCAATTTTATTTACTTATGTATATATAGTGTGTGTGTATATATATATATATATATATATAACTGCAAACAACATACAGTATAATTAATGTAAAGAACGACGCTTGTGTAGAAGAGCGTTCCGCACAAGATGAGGAGGGAGAACGAACAAATGAAAAAAGTTAAAATGTATATATGTACGGCATGCGAAGGTGTCCCCTCAGGGCATTTGATTCCGCTCGTATGTAGGAGAATTACGACTTCTGATTGATCGAGTCCTTGGTGTAGTGGATAGCATATCTGACCGGCAAGCGGATGATCCCGGGCTCGATTCCTGGGAGGTACCTCATTTTTCATTTGTTCGTTCTCCTCCTCATCTTGTGCGGAACGCTCTTCTACACAAGCGTCGTTTTCTACATTAATTATACTGTGTGTTGTTTGCAGTTAAAATGTATATGCAGTATGTACGGCATGCGAAGGTGCCCCCTCAGGGCATTTGATTCCGCTCGTATGTAGGAGAATTACGACTTCTGATTGATCGAGGTCCTTGGTGTAGTGGATAGCATATCTGACCGGCAATCGGATGATCCCGGGTTCGATTCCTGGGAGGTACCTCATTTTTCATTTGTTCGTTCTCCCTCCTCATCTTGTGCGGAACGCTCTTTTACACAAGCGAGGTTCTTTACATTAATATATATATATATATATATATATATGTATGTATGTATATATTTTTTTTTTATTTGGACATAGAGTATCACAAAGTTTAAACAATTACTTCATTTTTTTTTGTTGGAGGGGGTGGAGATAGTTTTAGAAAATTTGATTTGCTACGAATGTCGAAAACACTACTGCAATATCGCCAAGAAATTATTTTATAGATTAAAAAAAATAAAAGTTTTACTTTCGGAAGCTCAGAAAAATTGGATATTAGATTTTGTTGTGTAACTTTATAACTATATTAAGTTTTCAAAGGTGTTTTTTTTCTTATATATACTGTGTACAGGGTGGCGCAAAAAGTCGCGCATCGCATGAATTTTCAGTGTTGATTATAATATATTATTTTTTTCTTTTAAGTAGAGGATGGCTGCGAAATTAACAATAGACGAGAGGGTGAGCTTGGTTTTAATGTATGGAATACCAGGTACAACAAATCGATGAATCGGTACAGAATTTAAATTCTGTAACAAATCGATGAATCGGTACAGAATTTAAATTCTGTAACAAATCGATGAATCGGTACAGAATTTAAATTCTGTAACAAATCGATGAATCGGTACAGAATTTAAATTCTATAACAAATCGATGAATCGGTACAGAATTTAAATTCTGTAACAAATCGATGAATCAGTACAGAATTTAAATTCTGTAACAAATCGATGAATCGGTACAGAATTTAAATTCTGTAACAAATCGATGAATTGGTACAGAATTTAAATTCTCTACCGATTCATCGATTTGGTGTACTTGGTATTCCATACATTAAAACCAAGCTCACCCTCTCGTCTATTGTTAATTTCGCAGCCATCCCTAACTAAAAGAAAAAAAATAATATATTATAATTAACACTGAAAATTCCTATGATGTGCGACTTTTACGCCACCCTATATATATAATATATATATATATATATATATATATATATATATATCTGTATATATACACAATTGTTTTATGTATACTGCCTAATCCTTTGCACGTTAACATAATCTCCCCTCATTCGTATCCGAACACACGATGCTTGTGAATGTTTCCCTCGATTTTCTCCCCTCTCCTTCTCTCTTTTACACACTTTCTTTTACCGCCTTCGAGTAGAATAATTCGTTGGACAAAGTTCCCCTTACTTAGGCCCTATTTGCATCTACTTAAATGAGGACCACCAAAGAAAGAGTCCCAAGATTTTTCAAAGGCAAAAAGCTCTCTTGAAAAATAAAAGTAAAAAGGGCAGTAGAGGTCGGGAGAAGGGGATATAGCCAGCCCTCCGAGGGTAAAAGAGGGTAATAGGGTAAAATAGAATAATCTAAAGGAGCTTGAAGGAGGTCGGGCAAATTTGGTCAAACAAAATAGAGAGGCGCGTAACAAAGATTGGCAGACTCCTGAAAGAAAATGAAAAACAAAAAAAAAAGAGATGCCGCCTTCGCGTCAGAATGAGAAAACTAAAAGCAGAAGGCAAGGCAATTTGGTCGTGTGGAACCTTAATTGAATATTTAAATGCTCATAAATTACTACGACGGTCAGTTCCTTTAAGGTCTTTCTTCTCTCTCTCTCTCTCTTATATTTTGCTTTCTTTTTCTCTTTCTCTCTTGTAGTGTCATCGTGTAGTATCACGTATCTCTTCAATTTCTATCCTGTCCTCTCACATATCATCTAAATTTTCACATTAATTTTTCCTGTTTTTTCTGCGTTCGCTGTTTTCATCTTTTTTCCTTAGAGAATACGTTTTATTGTTTTTGACATTATTAAAAATCGTGTTAACTCGCGTTAAAAACGGAGGAGTGAAAAATATTTCGTAAGTTAAATTTCCGCTATGAAAATTTACACGCGCTCAAACATGTTTATATTTTTACGTTACATTTGTACGTTTGCAACTAGCAGTGAAACGGCGAAACGGAGATTTAGGATTAAATGTAAATCTCGTACTCCAGATACAAGAAGTAAGAAATAAGGTACAATGTTATAATTGGAAAACTAGCTGCAGATTGTCTCCCAAACGGTTTTGGGTGGAGTACGTTGCGACCTTGTCGCAACCACAGTTTTTCACCGGGTATACCCGTGAAGTTAAGAGACGCTGAATCTTGCTCAGCAGTTGGATGAGTGACCGTCTTCCTCTCGGAATCCAGATTCCAACGATTAAGGGCCTTTCGGTCTCTTGCTCGTTAGAATAGTGGTTCGGATTCCACATTAACCAACTGTTGTTGCAGTCTTGTCTGTCTGTCTGTTCGTCTGCAGACACCATGTATTTACTATAAAGCGATTCTGACATAGAAATAAATGCGTTTTGTTTGTTTCAGCTTTTTACTCTAGTCGCCTAGCGCGTTAAGATTTTCATTGCTTGATTCAATGGGTTCAGATGTGAGGGAGTCAATTATTCGGTCAATAAAACTAAGAAAGAACGCAGCAATGAAAATCTTAAGCTCACATCCGAATCCATTGCATCAAGATTTGTGAAGCTTAAGATTTCCATGGCTGCGTTTCTTTTCTATAGTTTTATTGACAGGATAAGTGACTCCCCAGTAATTGGGGGGCCGCAGGCCCCAGCACCGCAGTCTAGCTAAATGGGCCTGTAGGGCCCACTTTTGCAAGTAATAATAATGTTTGTAGTTATTTAAATTCCTCCTTAACATCAAGGGTCATATGACGAAAGAACTACAGCTTGTCGTCAGATTTGAACCACAGCTCCATCGAGAAAGACCCAGAAAGGTACTTAATTCCTGGAATTTTGGATTACGAGACTAGACTCGAACACAGACCTTCAAATTAAGAACTTGTTTGTATTGCGCCACCGCAACGGTAAATTGGTGGGCGCTGCCACCCAAACATCTCGCACCCAAAAGCTGTAAGTATGAAGGATAAGTTTCCAAAGGTTTTTCTATGGGTTTAAAATACAGAATTTCTGGATTTCAGTCTTATAAATGTGTTTTGTATTCCTGAAAGAGGAGAATTGCATTTGAATTCTAACACGTTTAATGAATCTCGTAACGAATAAATTTGGTGAAAAGTGTTTGTTTATATTCAGGACTCAACTTCATCTATTCGTTACACGAAATGCTTAAAATTTTAATATCTGCATTAAGTGCAGTTCACGAAAACGAGAGAATTTAAAATTTAAAATTTTAATGAAGTGTGCTCAAAAATACACACACACACACACAAAAGCATATATATATACTATATATATATATATATATATACGGTGTTTCACAACCGGTCTGCCATACTTTGGGGGTGATTTGGGGGGGGGGGTGATATCGAAAAAAAGTTAATACAACATAGTGCTATTCTCACCGTTGCGGAGCTACGGGCGTTTTAAAGATGTGCAAACAACAAATCCCTACTTGTGTGTAATTCGATAGATGGTAGTTTCGGTTAACGAACTTACCACTACTAATTCCAGTTTTTTCTTTCACCTGGTTTTGATCTGTGGTACGAGACACTGTGATGCTCTAAGGTGAACGATCAAAATGACTCAACAGTTCACACCCGCTGAATGCGCTGATATCCATTTCATTTATGGATTCTGTGATCGTAACAGCAGAGCGGCAGTTGAGGAATATCGAAGACGTTTTCCGAACCGCCGAATACCGAACAGGCATGTGTTTAATCACACACACACACCAGAGATTAAGGGAAACAGGGACAATTGTTCCACGTAACCAAGACATGTAGCACGACGGCCGTTGCTGTGGAGGAGCGCATACTGGACCTAGTACAACGTAGCCCACACCAGTGTTCGGAGGATTTCTAGACGAATTGGTGAATCCGCATCGCGTGTATGGTGAAACCATACATGATGATGGTTTGTATCCCTATTATTGCAACGTGTGCAAGCTCTTCAACCGGATGATTACGATAAATGTGTTCAATTTTGCCAGTGGATGGTTATGCATCGCCAAATTCTTAATCGCATACTGTTTAGTGATGAAGCACAATTCATTTGGGATGGAATTAACAATAGACGAAATTCCCAATTGTGGTCCGCCGATAATCCCACGGTATCGTTCAAAGAAACCTTCAACATCGATTCTCGGTGAATGTTTGGTGTGGTGTAATTGGAGATCAGCTGATTGGACCGTTTGTTTTGGAACAACGATTAACTGCTGATATTTATCTGAACTTCCTGACGAACGACTTGCCGCTTTTGTGGAGGACGTACCCTTGGAGACAAGGCGCAGGATGTTCTTTCAGCACGATTGGGCGCCACCACATTTTGGTCGTCGTCATGTTACGGATTACTTGAATCAACGGCACGGGAATCGTTGGATTGGTCGTGCTGGGCCAGTATCGAAGCCCCCAAGATCTCCGGACCTAACCCCGTTAGATTTCTTTTTATGGGGCCTTATGAAAGTACAAAAGGGAGGAACTCTTGCGTCGGATTATGGATGCCGCTGCTTACATACGAGAACACCACGAAATTATTCAATGGGCAGTGGACTCTTGTTTGGAACAAGCAAGGCTGTGCATTGAAAAACCGAGGCGGACATTTTGAACTTTTATAAGGTGTATCTCATAAAATGTAGCAATAAATACGTCATATTAATACGCTCGTTTATTTTTTTCCCTGCACCTTAAAAGTCCCGTAGCTCCGCAACGGTTGGAAATAGCACATATGTTGTATTAACTTTTTTACTCAATATCACACCCCAATCACCCCCCCCAAAGTATGGCAGACCGGTTGTAAAACACCCTGTGTGTATATATATATTAGGGTGGGGTGAAACGCAATTCTTTGTGGAATATTTATTTTCTTCACCTATAATTTGCTGTATTGGGTTCTATAGATGACATAAAGTGATATAAAAGAAAAATAAATTTTGCCCTACTAGCGCATTTTTGAGAAAAACAAAATGGCCGCTAGTCAAACATATAAATGCTTATAACTTGAAAAATATGCACCCAATTAAAAGACACTGTAGAATAAAAATGATTCAAAATAAAAAAGTACATTAGAAAGTGCCATTTTATAAATTATTTTCTCAATTTTAAATTTTATAAAAATTTATCTCGGTAAATGATATAACAAATAAATCACTTTTTTCTAAATAAATGAAAAATTCTTTGATGACAGAAGTATATTACTTTGATAATAGTTAATAACCTTATATAATATTGAATATTCAAACTATAATCTACAACAACACTAATCAACGAGATAAATTATTGACATTTTATTACCACAATTGCAGAAACATATAATCAGTACACTTCCAAAAAGATCCCTTTTCAAAAATCGTGAAGTGTTTGCTTTTATGAAATTCTGGTGAATTATTTCAATCTCTAATTAAAAGCTAATTGTAAAAAAGTGAAGTCATTTCTTTCTTGGTTTCCATACATGGCAGCAATGAACGAGACCTAATTCTTGCTCTTATAAATCCATCACGGGATTCTTGGGAATATACTGTACAGATGAGGCCACATCGGTGACAAGTTTTATTGCCCTCTCGACACTTTGTGAATGAAGTGGATAATTGGGTAGGCACAGTTTTTTAGTCCTAAGCGCATTGAGTTCAATATTTGTGAGCGCCATAGTGAGGGGAGGTTCAGTCAGCATTTCTTTTGACCAGTAAATAATATCATCCCATGCGTTTGCGTTGAAATTTATCTCAGGAACCTTAAATTCTCTGATTTTGGACACATTTTCCGTCTTTGTTATAATGTTCATGATGAAATCAACTGCTCTGTTTCGTTTTTGTTCTGATGTATCTGATAACATTGCTATCAGAACATTTTCGCAATGAGCAAAATATGCGTGTCTAGCAATGTAAGGCTTCACTACATTCTGAACATCCTTTGGAAGATGAAATCGTTTAATTGCTCCAAATATGTGATGTGGTCCATTCCATATATATGGTCTACTCTTGATATCGAACCAGCTTGGTCCATAATTTGTAACAATGAAGAAAATGATTGAATAAAGGGCCAATGAATGAGTTTTCTCTGCAATGTATAGGTGGCAGACACGATTTGCTAATGTCAGCCATCGAGAATGGTTCAGTGGTCCGGGTTTGGTATTTTCCAAATCTTTGGGACATTCCCACTTCTTATAGCCACAAAAATTTGTACAAATACTGTTGATCTTGGCTAAGATCATCGATAACCTCTTCTGATGTGTGTGTTAAATCAATGCCTTCTCTAATTGGTTTGAAATTGACTGCAGGCATTTTTTCACATTCTTTCAGTGCTACTCCAATTTTTCCAGTGAAACATGTTGGACCTTTTGTTTTATCATCAAAATGTTCAAATAAGTGTCGAAGGGGAAGTTCATTTGTATGCAGTATACAAATGCTCCATTGTAACGGTTTCTTTAGTTTTTCTTCTATGAGGTGGATGATCCTACCCTTGGCACCCGTGTTGGTATTTGTACTGGCACATCCTATGAGACGAAAGCTCTCATTAATAGCTGACTCTTGAAAGAAGGAGAACAAACTATCAGCTATATCTTGAGCTTTACCTGGCTCAGACACCAAAACATAGTGTTCCTCTCTAATGGAATCTCCGTACCATTTGTTTCCTTTCTTCACCTTCACCAAAGTCTTGTCCTTTCTTCCGTCAAAAAATATAGCAGATATGACAGCAGGATTAGCCTTACTCTCCATCACCAAACTTTTTCTAATTTTCTCTCTTTCCCGTCGGATTTTGTTCTTGTCAATCAAAAGCGTACTATCTTCTTTAGTGATTGCTCCATAATCAACTAAAGCAGCTGAAGCCAAATCAGCTGCTGCTCGATCTGAAATTCCAAATCTATCGGCTTCCATCGCTACAGTAGGCAATGGAAGTCTCATTTGACCTTGTATGGCAACTGACTCATAGTCTGATTCACTCTGATGTGGGTCTAATTCATACTGTGTGGAAGTACTCTCTACATCTGAAAAACACTATTTCGGTTAAAATATGAGAGACCTTCATTTCTCTTCTTCTTTAACCATTCCTTTTTCTGTCCGCAATTTCCTAGACTGCATTTTTTTAATTCTTTTTGTCAGGACTTTATCAACACCCCCTATTTTCATTGTACGCGTCGATCACTGGTCCTGTAAAAATAGAAGCTCTTCTTTTGGTACCTTCAGTTCTCTTCGACAGGTGCATCTTATGTGAACATCTTCGCAGCTATCAGGACAGCCAAAGTTTTGATGGGAGATAAAAGGTCATTTACAGGCACTGATATCGAATAATTCTTCCAAGGTGTCATTAAAATTTTCTCTCATTTTGGCCCACCTATTTATTTGTTGGCAATGTTGTAAGAGGAAGCTCTTGTGCGGTTCCAAATATAAAATGTGGTTTTGATTGACTCCTTGTAGCTTTAGTGTTCGAAGCAGAAGCCATATTTGTTACTAATTATCAGAAATTACCAATTCCAAATCCAACAAAAACCTGAAAAATAAAAAATTTCATTAAACATCTGAAACATTTATATGAGGTAGAAAATGTGAAATAAAAGTTTTTGCTTCAGCAAACGTTTTTGTAAAATGAATACTTTTCGAGTTATGAAGCGTATAATGACTGGCTGGCGGTCATTTTTTTGGGGGGGAGGGGGGGAAATGGGGTACTTAGGATGAATTGAAAATTTTTTAATTCTCACATTCTTTTTTATCACCCTTCAATCCACCTTATTACCAGTGAAGCAATAGTTGAAAATTTTTTCACCCAATCCTAATATATATATACACACTGTATTTACACACAACGGCGCTCATGAGTATTCGTATAGAGAAATATTTCAGTTATATTCGTTCATATCTTTTGTACCATGCATAGGATAGTTATGGAAAGTTCGCCGTTCGTTTGTAAAAATTTACCAAATAAAAAATTAGTTTAACTCTAACACACTGTAAAACATCAAAGAATTTAAAGAACATAAAAAAATTAAAATGCAAAAGTTTTCGTACATTTATTTAAAAAATTATTTAATACCTTAGGCTTTAAAAATTAAAAAAGAATTATTAGTTTGTCTGTTTAATGATTAGAGACTGTTGGCAATTCTGAATTCTAGAATTTTCTACGTGAATACTCATGAAAGATGGATAACTGTACACTGACTGAGAGTACAAGCCATTAGTAAGCAATGGGTCGTCATGGTAAAGAGCTGTCTACAGATCTTAAGAGATCTGTTATTATTATTACTGCACACGAGTCTAGAAAGAGTTATAGGAAGGTAGGAGAAGAACTTCGAATTCCATTTATGACAGTTGCTGGAGTTATAGAGAAATTGAAGGGTTTTTGAACAATCAAAACTCTACAAAGGTGTTGACGACCATGTAAGATTTCAGAATATACAGCTAGACGGATTGAAAGAATGGTTGCTGCGAATCTACGAGTGGCTGCAGATCATATTTACCAAACATTAAAACTGTTTAAAATCGATGTCCATCCCTCTACTGTACGTCGTACATTGAGAAAGAATGGTCTGCATGGAAGAGTTGCACGAAGAAAACCTTTGCTACGAAAAGCGCATAAAAAAGCTCGTTTAAAATACGCCGAGGATCATGAATATGATGTATTTGCATTCTAGAAGAAAGTTCTCTGGACAGACGACACCAAAACTGAATTATTCGGGACCAACGAGCAACGGTATATTTGGCGAAAATCGAAAACTGCTTTCGAGGAAAAAATTAACCCTTTCTCCGGTTAAACATGGTTTTGGTAGTTTGCTTCTTTGGGGCTTCTTCAGTGCTTCTTGTCCAAGAAAGTTTGTTGCCATCAATGGAATCTTGGATTTTAAAAAATATCAGGAAATTTTAGAAGTAATATATTTTCTTTAGTTGGGGAGTTGCGAGCGCTTCACAATTAGGTACTGCAAGAAGATAATGATTCAAAACATAAAAGTAAGAGCACCATTAAATTGCTTCAACAAAAGAATTTTAAGCTTCTCAAGTGTCCCAGTCAAAGCCCAGATCTCAATTTCATCGAGAATGTATGGTTTGATTTGAAAAAACTATCCGCAAGAGAAACAGTTCGAATCTGAATGAATTGCAACACTTTTCTTAAGAAGAATAAGTACAATTTCTACTGAAAGATGTCGAAACCTCGTAGAAAAATGGTATTCGGACGTTTTGCCGACGGACGTTTCGCCGAATGGACTGTCATTAATATTTCTATGACAAAATACACACACATGTTATTAAAGGTTATTATATAATGTTATTGAATTATTTTGTTAAAATATTAAATTATGTTAAATTGACAGTTATAGACGCTTGACGTAAAAACAGATACCTTTTTTAAATAAATTTATATCGATAATACTATATAAAATGTTTATCTATCTATATATATCTCTTTCTGGGTGTATATTGTATAATTTAAAACTTTCGTTTTAGACCATGGAATTCACTTTGACGGTGTCCGGCGAATTTGTCTACAACAATTTGTCTAAAGATACAATTCATCTACAACAATTTGTCTACAACAATTTATCTACAACAATTAGTCTACAACAATTAGTCTACAACAATTAGTCTACAGATACAATTTATCTACAACAATTAGTCTACAGATACAATTTAACTACAATAATTTGTCTACAGATACAATTTGTCTAGAGAAACTATTACTAATATTATTTTAAAAAATGACGATTGGTTAGGTTAAGTCGTGATATTTTCGTATGTTTTAACAGTAAACTAACGAAAATATCATGACTTAACCTAACCAATCGTCAAGGGTGTACTAACCTTTTATGGCCTTTCTCTGAATCAATAAATTGAAGAGGCATTGTGGGTTACTGAACAATGGACAATGTAAAAGTTCCAGGATGACTGCAATTTTAAGTGCGAAAACCTAAGACATAAGTTACTAAGATTTAAAAAAGGCAACAAACGAACAAACGTTTCGGAATAGCTTAAACTATAAAGGCACAAACGCAAGACTTAAATTATAAAAGTTAACAACTAATTTTCGTATTTAAATTATATCTGTTTTTTTTTTAAATAATATTAGTAATAGTTTCTCTAGACAAATTGTATCTGTAGACAAATTATTGTAGATAAATTGTATCTGTAGACAAATTTTTGTAGACAAATTCGCCGGACACCGTCAAAGTGAATTCCATGGTCTAAAACGAAAGTTTTAAATTATACAATATACACCGAGAAAGATATATATATATATATATATATATATATATATATATATATATATATATATAAACATTTTATATTTTATATAGTATTATCGATATAAATATTTTAAAAAAGGTATCTATGTTTTTACGTCAAGCGTCTATAACTGTCAATTTAACATAATTTAATATTTTAACAAAATAATTCAATAACATTTAATAATAACCTTTAATAACATGTGTGTGTATTTTGTCATAGAAATATTGATGACAGTCCATTCGGCGAATCGTCCGTTCGGCGAATCGTCCGTTCGGCGAATCGTCCGTTCGGCGAAACAGCCGTCGGCGAATCGTCCGTTCGGCGAAACGTCCGTCGGCAAAATGTCTGTCGGCAAAACGTCCGTCGGCGAATCGACCGGCCACGAGAAAAATACCCAAAACGAATCATTGAAGTCATTCACGCAAAAGTTGGACACAAAGTATTAAATACTCGTAATTTTGTAAGTAAATGTACGAAAACTTTTGCGTTTTAACTTTTTCGTTTTTCTCAAATTCTTTGATGTTTTACATTATATGTTGGAGTTGTACTAATTTTTTATTTAATTTTTTTCCAAACGAACTGTACATTTTCATAACTGTCCTGTGCATTATACAAAAGATAAGGATGAATGTAACTGAAATATTTCCTCCTGTGTTCAGATTAAGTAGCGACCGGTAGTTCGGACCCCATGTAATGCTGTTGGTCCCCTTCCTCATATGACGGGTAAGCAACCCAATCAAACAAACAATGTATAAACAAGAGTAATGATAATATCTTCCTGATGATGTAATTTTGTAGTTTCGGAAACAAATTCGCCTTGAAATGTAAAATTCCTAAAAGCACAAAAAATTACTAATTGTTAATATTATTTTTCCTGTAGATATTTTCTTCTTTTTTGTGACAGTTAAAATTTTTCAAGAATGAAGTATGTTATGCTTTTTTTTTAGAAATTTTATTTGTAGATGAACATTTTTTTGGAACTTTAGCGTTTTCAATAGTACAGGGGGTGTTTATAAAATCCCTATCTATTTCAGTGAAGATGTAGCAAAAAGGGTAAAATTCAATAACAATATTATAGCAGACATACATTTAATGAATACTTAAGCATATGATCCTACATAAGCACCATCAGTATCTCTACAGAGTTAGAATCTGTCAGCAGCATTGCGGAACACATTTTGGAGCATGACAGGGGTTATTTTTGTAACTGCTGTTACGATATGAGCACGTAAATCTTGCAGATCTGTAAGCCTCGTTTGATAGACGTTTGATTTGATAAAGCCCCATGCAAAGAAATCTAAGGGCAGGAGATCGAGCCGCCCAGGGCCTGTTGCCTCCACGTCCGATCCACCGATTTGGAAATCGTTCATTTAGGTACTTCCGAACAATGTTTGCGTAATGACAAGGTGCCCCATCTTGTTGGAAGACGACGGTGTTTAAAATGCTATCTGAATGAAGCTGGGACATTTACGTGCTCGTATCGTAACAGCAGTTACAAAATAACCCCTGTCATGCTCCAAAATGTGTTCCGCAATGCAGCTGACAGATTCAAACTCTATAGAGATACTGATGGTGCTCATGTAGGATCATATGCTTAAGTATTCATTAAATGTATGCCTGCTATAATATTGTTATTGAATTTTACCCTTTTTGCTACGTTTTCACTGAAATAGATAGGTACTTTATAAACACCCTGTATATAAATGCGTAAAGCAACTTCAAAGTTTCTCGAAGAGAAATAACAAGCGTGTTTTGATCCTGTCATTTCATTAGCTGTTCGGATGCGAAGTCGTAATGTGATGCAAATGCTCAACGTAATTTGAAGTGTCAATCATTTTCCTGCCTGGAAAATAACTTGGCATCCAAAAGACATATTTTCCTTTTCAGTTTGCCTTGACAGAATTTACAATTCTAATCCAATTTACTGTTTTCTTCAATTCAACTTCTACTTTGAGTGAAAATCTTCACAATTTTCATTTCTGCACTCCCTGAACGTTGTCCAAATAAATTGTTTTCTTTTCTTAATTAATTTTTTTTGTCTTTATTTTATATGTAATAATAATAAAAATAATTAATTTTTGTTTATTGGTATATGTCGGGTGATTTTTTAAACATTTGACACTCTTAAAAGGTTTGTATATTTATTATTAACTGAAATAAAAACATGAAATATATATTTTTTAAATTTGTACAATATTACAATCATTTGGCATTAGGAGTTGCATAGCCTAAGCCAGACCTCACACTAGTAATGAGGTGATTCACTTTTTACACAATACTGTACTTCCGACGGAAGAGTCATGTCTAACAGTTTTCCTGTAGTTTATGATAAAGTAATATCATGCCCACCAACATTACCAGAGCTAAACTACTTTGACTTTTATCTGTGGGTTATTTAAAAGATAATGTTTAAACTGAATCCACACACAATATAAGAATTGAAAGCATCAAGTGAACAAGAAATGTCTCAGATTTCAACAGATACTCTGTCCAGAGTACTTCAAAATTTTGTTGTTCGTGTGCAAAGAGTTAATGAGCTGAGAGGACATCACAGCGAGCATGTTTTGTAGTAAGGAAACGAATTCCCCATGTGTAGAGAAAGTACAGTAAAAGTTTCATGCTTTTATTTCAGTTAATAAAAAAATACAAACCTCTTAAAGAGTCAGATGTTTTAAAAATCACCCGATATATCAGTAGTCATATTCAGATTTGTCTTGCATTGTGTACATATACAGTATACCAATCTTTTCGGGTGTGAGTGAACTCTGGTAAATGCACTCGGAAGGCACTGAAAAGTAATTTCATTTTACCATACTGTATGACCAATTGTATAAAATCCACGTTCGTATTTATGTAACAGGCAATTTATATCACGGTTGTACAGTCCATCTTCAAATTACTACTAGGTAACTGGATTGTATCTCAGCAACCTATGTACTCGACGGGCGTAATATATAACTTATTTTACTTATTTTACTTTCGCCTGTTAAATTTCTCCTGCTGGCCATTCGAGATATAATGGCGACGTAGCTGTAAATTGATGCGTTGTGCGTAGCTTGCGAAGCACAGGTGAGATTTCGTTCATGCGTATTTGATGTAACAAAGGGACTGGCATTTTCGATTAATTTAGAAATTAATCTCGGCCAACGATGTTGCAAATCGTAAACATTTTAGTTGAAAGAACATCCACAGTCAGTGGAAAATTCATTTACGATATTTATTATTACGCTTCCAGTATTTTTAAACTAAGGTACATGAAAGGTCAAAATGTTTTTACCTTGATTGTAACAACAAGGTGTTCGAAGGAAAAGTAGAAAAAGGAAGAGAAGGAAGAGAAGGAAAGTAAAGTATTTTGTTAGAAAATACCTAAATGATGAAGGGGATCAGCAGTTACAGTGTTCATACGGCAGTCCGGCAAAGCATACAACAGAAAATGTGCGGGCACAGTTAACCTTCAAAATTGGACTAAGAGGTTCCAGAATAGGTTCCAGAATTCAATAAAAAGATGTCTAAATAACATTTGTCGTAGAAGTATAATTAAAAGAAAACTCTTTACATATAAAAGGGTGTTTACTGAGGGATAAGAACATTATTATTAGGAATATATTTCAAATAAAATGTTCTCATAGCAATCTTTAAACAAAAGGATCCTGCTCTTAAATTTAGTAATTATATATATATATATATATATTTAGGAGAAATCCAATGACAAGGAGAAATGTAAATGCCATGAAAAGTCTTCTTTAATGCGCAACGTTTCGAGCAATACGCTCATCTTCAGGCTGTTTAATAACAATGTGAAATTAAAATCAATATTGAATGAAAAACAAAACAGAAAATTTCTATAACCTATTCGTAAAGACAAATTTTAAAAGACTGAGAAAAGAGGGTTAAATTCTAAGTTATACAGATTTACATATAAAAATTAAGAAGTTATTTTTAAATACATATAGTAAATGTGAAATTAATACACTGGAAAAATTACAATAGTACAGGAATAATGGAACTATCTACCTTACACTGCAGTATCCGAGGCTGACTAATTTGAGCAGAGACAGAACGGGAAACACGAGAGATGGCGAGGGCGATTGGGGAAGGAGGGATTATAAGGAATTGGGGAAGGAGGAGGGATCATAGCAAATTGAGAGGGACGGCCTGATGAGTCAACATTCAGACTAGGGGACAATGCTTTAATGAAAAGCGATTCTAAAATTCTTAGTGAGTTGGGACAAGTATTACAACCAAGAATTTTAAAATTGTCTAAAGTGACATCAATTTTACATTTAATGCTGTGTTCACGAATACTCGAGGCTTCTTTAGTTTTTAAAATTTTACCTGTTCGGCCACTTATTCCCATATGCGAATAAAATCTAGCCCTGAGAGAGCGAACAGTGCTGCCGATGTAATTCCCAAGGAGACACCTGGGGCAGGTAAATAAATATACAACACCGCTACGCAACGAGTCAGGGGTTCGATCCTTCGCTGAGAAAAAGCTACCTAAAGACGTTTTATTAATAAATATGATGCGGAAATCAGTATGAAAAAATTTCCTTAACAATTTTGTAAATTTAAGCTTAAATTCCTTATTCAAAGGACCCATTTCAGGTACCAAGAAATATTTTATATCCTTCGGCACTGTAATACATGGAAGTTGAGGGCTATAAACATTATTTAAGAAGGATCTAATTAGTTTGTCTACATATTGAACAGGAAAACTATTATTAGTAAAGTATGATCTTAGATTATTAAATTCATCATTAAGTAAGGTAAAATTAGAGGTCAAATTATATCCTCTGAACAGGAGAGTTTTAATACAAGACATCTTATAGTTGAAATCAGTAAAACTAAAAAAATTCATGCCCAAACCAGTGAAAGTGGGTTTCCTGTAAACTGATGTAGTAATAGAATCACCGTTTTTCGAAATTAAAAGATCTAAGAAGGGGAGGGAGCCATTTTGCTCAGTTTCCATTGTATACGTTATATTGGGGTGCAAAGAATTTAGGAAGTTAAAGAATTGTTGCGCTTGTACCGCATTATCAAAGACTGCTATCGAATCATCAACGAAGCGTCGATAGAAAATTGGCTTGAGATGAGTGGGAGATTGTCTAAAAATTACACTTTCTAAATGAGTCATAAAAAAGTCAGCTGCTAACGGTCCGACTGGTGATCCCATCCCTACCCCATCAATTTGTTGGTAAACCTTATTGTTGAAAGTGAAATAGCATTGTTTGAAGACCAATTCTAAAAGTTCCTTCAAATGAGACAATGAAAAACCATGAAAATTATCAACTGAGCTAAAAACCCTATCTAAAATAATGGCAATAGTTTCAGATACAGGTACATTTGTGAAAAGTGACTTTACATCAAAACTGACAAAAAACTTTTTTGAATCGAAGTTTTTACCAAGGAGGTCTTTTTGGAATTCAAACGAGTTATTTATAGTGTAAGCATTTTTCGCAAAGGGGGACAGGAGACGAACAACAAATTTTGCCAATTGAAAGGTGGGTAAGTTATACGAAGCTAAAATAGGACGGAGAGGTGTTCCAGCTTTATGGATTTTAGGCAGACAGTATAATTGAGCAAGATTAGCACCAGATGCGAACAACTGAGAGTAAGTATCATTTTTTATTATCTTTAAGGACTTTAGTCGTGACAGAAATCTATTAACCTGGTCTTCTAACCTTACAATGACTTTATTTACAGGTTCTAGAATTTGTTTGAATTTAGTAAGATCACTTAGGATTTCATTAGTTTTGTTTATGTAGTCCGATTTATTCAAAATAACCACTCCGTTACCCTTGTCTGGTCTAGTCACAACAATCTCCTGGTTCTTTGCCAAATTAATACACTGCAAATCACTCTTCCTAAATATGAAAGATTGAAATTTAAGATTTCTAAGTTTAAGAAAAAATTCTTGAGTTAAATTGAGAACTGACAGTTGTTCGCATCTGGTGCTAATCTTGCTCAATTATACTGTCTGCCTAAAATCCATAAAGCTGGAACACCTCTCCGTCCTATTTTAGCTTCGTATAACTTACCCACCTTTCAATTGGCAAAATTTGTTGTTCGTCTCCTGTCCCCCTTTGCGAAAAATGCTTACACTATAAATAACTCGTTTGAATTCCAAAAAGACCTCCTTGGTAAAAACTTCGATTCAAAAAAGTTTTTTGTCAGTTTTGATGTAAAGTCACTTTTCACAAATGTACCTGTATCTGAAACTATTGCCATTATTTTAGATAGGGTTTTTAGCTCAGTTGATAATTTTCATGGTTTTTCATTGTCTCATTTGAAGGAACTTTTAGAATTGGTCTTCAAACAATGCTATTTCACTTTCAACAATAAGGTTTACCAACAAATTGATGGGGTAGGGATGGGATCACCAGTCGGACCGTTAGCAGCTGACTTTTTTATGACTCATTTAGAAAGTGTAATTTTTAGACAATCTCCCACTCATCTCAAGCCAATTTTCTATCGACGCTTCGTTGATGATTCGATAGCAGTCTTTGATAATGCGGTACAAGCGCAACAATTCTTTAACTTCCTAAATTCTTTGCACCCCAATATAACGTATACAATGGAAACTGAGCAAAATGGCTCCCTCCCCTTCTTAGATCTTTTAATTTCGAAAAACGGTGATTCTATTACTACATCAGTTTACAGGAAACCCACTTTCACTGGTTTGGGCATGAATTTTTTTAGTTTTTACTGATTTCAACTATAAGATGTCTTGTATTAAAACTCTCCTGTTCAGAGGATATAATTTGACCTCTAATTTTACCTTACTTAATGATGAATTTAATAATCTAAGATCATACTTTACTAATAATAGTTTTCCTGTTCAATATGTAGACAAACTAATTAGATCCTTCTTAAATAATGTTTATAGCCCTCAACTTCCATGTATTACAGTGCCGAAGGATATAAAATATTTCTTGGTACCTGAAATGGGTCCTTTGAATAAGGAATTTAAGCTTAAATTTACAAAATTGTTAAGGAAATTTTTTTATCATACTGATTTCCGCATCATATTTATTAATAAAACGTCTTTAGGTAGCTTTTTCTCAGCGAAGGATCGAACCCCTGACTCGTTGCGTAGCGGTGTTGTATATTTATTTACCTGCCCAGGTGTCTCCTTGGGAATTACATCGGCAGCACTGTTCGCTCTCTCAGGGCTAGATTTTATTCGCATATGGGAATAAGTGGCCGAACAGGTAAAATTTTAAAAACTAAAGAGCCTCGAGTATTCGTGAACACAGCATTAAATGTAAAATTGATGTCACTTTAGACAATTTTAAAATTCTTGGTTGTAATACTTGTCCCAACTCACTAAGAATTTTAGAATCGCTGTTCATTAAAGCATTGTCCCCTAGTCTGAATGTTGACTCATCGGCCGTCCCTCTCAATTTGCTATGATCCTCCTCCTTCCCCAATTCCTTATAATCCCTCCTTCCCCAATCGCCCTCGCCATCTCTCGTGTTTCCCGTTCTGTCTCTGCTCAAATTAGTCAGCCTCGGATACTGCTGTGTAAGGTAGCTAGTTCCATTTTCCAGTGTACTATTGGTAATTTTTCCAGTGTATTAATTTCACATTTACTATATGTATTTAAAAAAACTTCTTAATTTTTATATGTAAATCTGTATAACTTAGAATTTAACCCTCTTTTCTCAGTCTTTTAAAATTTGTCTTTACGAATAGGTTATAGAAATTTTCTGTTTTGTTTTTCATTCAATATTGATTTTAATTTCACATTGTTATTAAAACAGCCTGAAGATGAGCGTATTGCTCGAAACGTTGCGCATTAAAGAAGACTTTTCATGGCATTTACATTTCTCCTTGTCATTGGATTTCTCCTAAATATTAAATTGAAGCTCTGTAGAAGCAACCCGCATGATTATATATATATATATATATATATGGGAGACCGGGGATGGTTGTAACAGATTGACGAATATTTGCTGTCACTTCGGAAAGGTAACAGGTAAATTAATTTTGAATGGGTCTTTATTTAGAGTGTTGTTACTTTACTATTTCAAATTATAAATATAGAAACATTAAAACACATTACAACAGAAAACCAGTTTGAACAGAAGCAATTAAATGTTACAATCATCCCCACTGTTGGGGTTGTTGTGACAATGGATGGGGTTGGTAGTAACATAATTCGACAGTCTACTCAGTGTCATCTGAGTCTTTGACTTCGATAATTTCGATATTACCACTTGCGCATGCTTGGTGCGACCAGTTTTTACATAGCCTACACTGGATCCACTTTCCTCTAGCTTTGCTGTTTGAATAGAGCTCAGCAAAACAAGGCAGTAACATTCCTGCTCATCGTCATCATCATGTTTAATTAATTTAAGTTTTTGTCCTGTTTTCTGTCCCTGCTTGACATTTTGTCTTCTTAGGTGTTTTTTTTATCTTCCAGTGCTTTCTTTTCAGGAGTATCAGTTAATATGGCACATTTTCGTTTCTTTCTTCCTCTGTTTGAGTTCATCTTTCTTTCTGGTGCTTTTGGAAATGGCCTTACTACTTCGAGGCAGAAAGCGTGTGCTCGATCCAGGGGGCTATCCAGAGTCCGATGGATTCGTAGTCAACGACGCTAACCACTACACTACCGAGGCGCAGATGTATCATATATATGACAATGAGGGAAATAAGGGAAATAAGGGAAATAAGGGAAATTTATATAATCAGTGAATGTGTTACGAGCTTATGTTCTAAGTAAAAATTATATTTGAAGTTAATTCCAATACTTTGGTATAAATAGAAGACTGAGATGGATCAATATTTAATTATAAGTGATTAATGAATTTCAAATGAAACGTAGATTAACAAGAAATTCCTCTCTCTCTCTCTCTCACACACACACACACACACACACACACATACACAACAATTCTGTATGCAAAATTAATATTCCATTTTCATTTTAAAGAAGAAATAACAAGAAATATTGCTGGCATAAGTCATAGGAAGGCGTAGATCATATGTTAATATAAATACACATCTAATCATTTTTAGATATTAAAATTTATATAAAAGCAAGAAAGTTTTAGTATTATTATATATTCTTATTTGCATGATGTCTCAAACTACTATTCTAAATACCTTGCAAGTGTATAAAAACAGGTCATTAAAACTGTATGAAGATTCCATTGTGTATAGTATCACTTGGAAGCTATATTAAAGGATATTATTATTATTATTATTATTATTATTATTATTTTCATTATATTATTATAAGTGATATATGTTTCGACTTGACAAAACTTATAAAAAATTAACTAAATATATGATACAATGTGATAGAAAATGTTGTTAAAGAAATGCAATAATATATACGGTACCTCGTTAACCTCGTTGCTGTTCCGTGCGTTGCTCTCTCTCTTCACACGAAGGTCAAGCTGGTGACCCCGCCTCTAGGTCTGGCTTGGTGGAGGAGCGAGTTACTTTCTTGCGCTCTCCACCGTACATATCCAGGTACACCCGGCTCATCTGGTACCGTCCTCAGCCAGGCATCTAGTCTTCTCTTGAAGACTTCAACTTGACCCCTGAAACGTTTCTGAGGTCCTTTGGAAGCTGGTTAAAAAGTCTTTGCCCCTGACAACCAAGCTATTTTCCTTCAGTGTTGAGGAGGTCCCTTGTCGGGCCTATAATTTGGAAACTACTACACATTCTGCCTTTCCTATTTTCCAGTGTTGTTTGAATGGTAATTGGGTTTAGTTTTAGGTTTGGACCAGTTTTTCGATCATTTTCCATATGTAGATTGTGGTGTACTCTCTCTTCTTCTTTCCAGGGAGTACAGATTTAGTTTACGTAGTGTTTCCCAGTAGTTGAGTTCTTTGCAGCCATCAATCTTGGCTGCGAAATGTCTCTGCGCTTCGTCTAGCTTATTAGTTTCTTCCTTTTTATATGGGGACGTCAAAGTTTTGGTACGATCAGTGTTTTTAGCAGGGGAATCATTACTGTCCTGTCCCTTCTTTTGAACGTTCGTAGTGCCTGTCCCGCGACTCTTTTGCTTTATTTAATCGCAATCTGATTTTGTGTTTCGAATTTCGCATCATCGGTCATTATTACCCCCAGATGGATCGCTTTCGTGCTTCTCTGAATTTCCTGTCTATCTGGAGGAGCATAATATGCAGTCTAAGTTCCTCTTTTCTACCATATCTCAAGAGCTGAAACTTCTCGGTGTTAAATGTCATGTTGTTGTCTTCTGACCATTTGTATATTTTGTATATATATATATATATATATATATATAATATATATATATTTGATATTTTGTTATATATATACAGGGTGGTGCAAAAGTCTGGACCCATAGGCGGTTTAATGGAAAAAAAGTGTGGCCTGCAGGAAGTTTATTATGAAATGAAATTTAATTAACCATACACCAGTGACTAAATTATGTTAAATTTAACGTTCTAGTTCAGAATTTACAATAAGTGTTCAAATTGATGTCCAACTTCTTCCAAACACTTTTCTACTCGGTTGACACAAGACCTTTGCACATTTGTAAGCATAGTAATATTCGTTCTTATGGCTTCAATTTCTGTTGTGATGTTATCCTTTAGCGCTTGTATTGTTCTTGGTTTGTTAACGTAAACCACTGATTATAAAAATCGAAAGATATTTTTTATATAGTAAATTGCCTATGGGTCCAGACTTTTGCACCACCCTGTATATATATATATATATATTACTGTATATATATATATATATATATATATATATATATATATATATATAACCTTCGGTTAACCTTTGGTTAGCTTCCGCCCGAATTGTTCATTCTGACGAAGGTCAAGCTTTTCACACCACCTTAGACCTACAGTTTAACGTGGAATCCGAACCACGCCCCATCAGCAGCCCAGTTTCTTAACCACTAGGCCACCTAGGGTACCCATTTATCTACCAATCACTTTCTTTATTGTGTGGAAGGATGAACAGCTGGGTTTTGCTGCGCGCCGGCTGCCATCGGGTCTCGAACCCGATACCGATGGATTCGTAGGCAGCGACGCTAACCACTACACCACCGAGGCGCATATATATATATATATATATATATAAGCAAACAACCACGGGGAAAAGGAAACACGAAGTCCGAGCGCTTTCGTGATATATTCACATTATCAAGGAGGAACAGAAAATAGACGGAGATTACAAAGTAAATGAGAAAAAATACACAAGCAAAAAATTCACAATCGGCACCTCAAATTAAAGGCCTTAAAGCCCTCTAAAGATTTTTTCAATTGATAACATAATCTGTAGGCTGCTAAATTACTAAATATAAAAGAAGTATATAGATGAAATTAGACAAAAAAACAATACAGAGAACAAAAATTATTATAATGGTTATTAACACTAATATTTCATTAAAGCAGGCAATTAAGTAGCAAGAATTTAATGAAAACAAATAGATAACATAGATAACAAATAGATAACATAATCTGTAGGCTGCTAAATTACTAAATATAAAAGAACTATATAGATGAAATTAGACAAAAAACCAGTACAGAAAACAAAAATTATTATAATGGTTATTAACACTAATATTTAATTAAAGCAGGAAATTAAGTGGCAAGAATTTAATGAAAACAAAGGGAATGGTGCCATCGTCTTACAGAATCTTACACAATTTCTACAAACAGTCTGGAAAAATTGTTTTCCCAAAAGCAACCCAGTTCAAAAGTCCAATAAACCCCCCAGCAACCAAAGATTATACACGAAAGAAATATTACAATTAAAATAGACACATAAGAATGTTAACAGTTCTTAATCCTCTCCTCGGCACAATTTCACAATCACACATAAATAATAATGTAGACCTTGTGGAAAAATTAAATAGTATCAGTGTCAATTACAATTTTAGATTGGTAAGCTTTGATGTTACCGCTTTATTTACAAGAGTCCCGGTGGAGGATCTATTAGTGTTTCTTTCGGAAGAATTGGTTAAGCATAATTTGCCATTACCTGTGGCTACAATTATAGAATTAATTAAGCTGTGCATAGTAGACTCAAAATTTGTGTTCAATAATGAATATTTTAGGCAGAAATCTGGTATGGCGATGGGAAACCCTTTCTCCCCCATTTTGAGTAACTTATATATGGAGTTTTTTGAAAGTAAGTTATTAAGGAAGATTCTGCCAAATTATGTTCCATGGTTTAGATATGTAGATGATGTTCTTTGTCTTTGGCCAGTGACTTTAAATCTCAATGAATTCTTACCCAAACTTAATAATTTAACTCCCTCTATCAATTTTACAGTTGAAATAGAAAAAGATTCTTCGATCCCTTTTTTAGATGTTTTAATATATAGGTCTGGAAAAAAGTTTAAGTACAATATTTACAGAAAACCCACTAATAATTGTTCCTATATACATTATTATTCTGATCACCACATTAATGTAAAACGATCCGTTCTTTCTACTTTGTTCCTAAGAGGCCTACGAATTTGTAGCCCAGAGTTCATTGACGACGAAATTAGTAAAATATACAAAATTGCTTTTGATTTAAAATACCCAAAGAACTGCATAGATAAGTCCTTAAAAATGGCAAAGAAAACCTTATACGAAGTAAAGGATAAGATTCCTTATAACACAAAAAATGTTTTAGTGTTACCATTCAGAGAAAATTTCCTTGATCTGCCGAATCTGCTGAGGACTTTTAACATAAATATTGCGTTCAAAAATTTAGATGTAATTAAGAATTCATTGATTAAGAACTCCCCTTTAATTGAACAGGGTTGTGTATATAAAATCCCTTGCACAATATGTAATAAATTTTACATTGGCCAAACTGGTAAGACCCTTGAGTTACGTATTAAACAGCATCAATACAGTATAAGAAGTGGCCAGGAATCTAACGCCATTTTCATTCACGTAAGAGATACTAATCATCCCATTGACTGGAAAAACACTTCCAAATTAAGGTTTAGTAAATCTATTGTTAGCAGAAATATACTGGAATCAAGTGTGATCAAGAATAATGCGGACTTGGTCCTTAATATTAGCCCTGGGTTGTATAAATTAGACTCGTGCATTGTCAGAAAGCTGGCGAAGGGCCTACTGTTTTCTTGACCGCATTCTTGCCCCTTAATGGTTTGCCCTGGTTAAATAAATAAATATTATTTTAAGAACTGTTAACATTCTTATGTGTCTATTTTAATTGTAATATTTCTTTCGTGTATAATCTTTGGTTGCTGGGGGGTTTATTGGACTTTTGAACTGGGTTGCTTTTGGGAAAACAATTTTTCCAGACTGTTTGTAGAAATTGTGTAAGATTCTGTAAGACGATGGCACCATTCCCTTTGTTTTCATTAAATTCTTGCCACTTAATTTCCTGCTTTAATTAAATATTAGTGTTAATAACCATTATAATAATTTTTGTTTTCTGTACTGGTTTTTTGTCTAATTTCATCTATATAGTTCTTTTATATTTAGTAATTTAGCAGCCTACAGATTATGTTATCTATTTGTTATCTATGTTATCTATTTGTTTTCATTAAATTCTTGCTACTTAATTGCCTGCTTTAATGAAATATTAGTGTTAATAACCATTATAATAATTTTTGTTCTCTGTATTGTTTTTTTGTCTAATTTCATCTATATACTTCTTTTATATTTAGTAATTTAGCAGCTACAGATTATGTTATCAATTGAAAAAATCTTTAGAGGGCTTTAAGGCCTTTAATTTGAGGTGCCGATTGTGAATTTTTTGCTTGTCTATTTAACTCATTTACTTTGTAATCTCCGTCTATTTTCTGTTCCTCCTTGATAATGTGAATATATCACGAAAGCGCTCGGACTTCGTGTTTCCTTTTCCCTGTGGTTGTTTGCTTATTAATAAGATCACGTTATTTTGTGATTTTAGTGCATATATATATATATATATATATATATATATATATATATATATATGATACACACAGACCGTACATGGAATAAGGCACTCTTCTGGGAAAATTAAATCCACTATAGTCGGAATAAGTAATGGCAAATGACAAACATTATAGTTTTTTCTTTTCATGATGTTAGCCCGATGTGGGCAACGGGTCACTCGCAAAGAGGCCCCAAAAATATAGCTTTCCTCACCAGCTATCTGCAAAGCAGATAGGATCCAGCTTTGGGACAGGATCTAGGGGTTACAGTGGACGCTCAATTCTGCCAGTTGAGGTTTAAGTTTTGGTTTTTGGCTAAAAATACAATAGTTACCCCTTTTTCTTTGGTGTATTCAATCCGACGCGAATGCAACGAGTCTTTTGCTTATATTGAGGTTCTAGATATAGTAGGCTAGGTGTAGCTGTAACCCCCAGATCCTGTCCCGAAGCTGGATCCTATCTGCTTTGCAGATAGCTTGTGAGGGAAGCTATATTTTTGGGGCCTCTTTGTGAGTGACCCGTTGCCACGTCGGGCTAACATCATGAAAAAGAAAAAACTATAGTGTTTGTCATTTACCATTACTTATTCGGACTATAGTGGAATTAATTTTCCCAGAAGAGTGCCTTGTTCCATGCACGGTCTGGTCTGTGTGTATCATGAAAGAACCTCAGGGGACCATTCTGATTTCAATCCCATATATATATATATATATATATATATATATATATATATATATATATATATATATATATATATATATATAATCATACCATAATTCACCGCAAGTCCGTCCGTCCGTCCGTCTGTCTCCTTTCCAGGTCCAAACATCTTGACCGACTTTCATGCAACTTGGTAACAACACTCTCTGGAATCCTTGGAGTGTTTTAGCAACTTTGTTTTAAGATCGGGTGTCCCAAAAAAACAATTATCCCAATTTATTTCCCCTAAAAATTTATATGCTAAAGCACGAAGCACTTAAATTTCAAGGTTTTGGCCCATTGGTCTTGGGATGTGAAACTCAAAATTTTGATGGTTGCTTTCTTTCGTGAATTTGTTCATTTATTGTCTTTTCTGGCAATTAGAAAAATATAAAATTTTATAGAAACATGGACTGGTGGCTTTCCCACTCATTAAAGTTTACAAGTAAACCAAGTCCCAACACACATTTACAGAGTTTCATACACTTTCGTGGAATGAAGAAATGAAGTTGGTCAATAAATTTAGAAAAGAATTTAGTCATTAAAATTTTTAGCTACGCATCGGAAGTCATGATAGGTAAAAAAAATGTGACAAGTTGCATTTTAAATTTAACTGCTTCGTGAGCTTCAAGTAAAGTCTGTGAAGCTACATTTAAAATTTAAGTGATTCGTGAGCTAGTTGTAAATGTTAAACTCTAACTCGCTTAAAATTTTCTTAAAATAATTTTCATTATATTTCGTTGCTTGACTATTGTGTCAAAAGACATTTGGGAATGTTGTGAACTAGCAGGAACTAACAAAAATATTCCGCCCGTGCCCGTAGGGCAGATTGTTTTGCTACTGCAAGCCGCTGCTACTGCAAGCCGCGCCTTCGGCTCCCTACTCTACGGGTGGGGCTTGTGATCACTTCGTGATCTTAAGCGCAAAGTTGTTCTCAGATTCACTTTTAGATCCGTCCGTTTTACTCTTCGCTCCACCCACTTTGTGAGTCTTCAGACTTGTCTCATAGATGCCTGGCGTACGAACCTGCATACTCTTTCTTTAATGACGCTAATAAACTTTTACTCATGGAATTTCATTCATAACCTTTACTTTTCACATAAAATCAAAAATGTCTGTAATATTTCGTTCTTTCCGCTGGATTTGTAAACAATTGACTGAGCGAGAGACATTAGCTCCACCTACTTTACGCGAGTCAGCCAATCATAAGCGACTGAGCGAAAGAGATACTTGTTACTCCGCTCAATTCCTCTCAAAACCGCGCAAAGTTTTTTTTATTTATAGATAAATATACTGTATATAATTAAGGGATGAGGATGATGATGATGATGGCTGTTTGTTTATACAGGCCTAAAAGTGCAAGGGTAATCTGCACCGAATTTAGTATACACATTAAGGGGGAACCAGGAAGGCTTCGGTAACACACTTGTTCCTTCCAGTCCCCCTTAGGTTGTGTTTCGAGGGACTTGCTGCGCAAAGCGGATCAGGCATTCTTGTATCTATTTATCTATCTCTCTATCATATATATAGATGTAGATAAGTAAATAGATAGTCATCCTTTTTGTCTGGCATTTGGGTATAACTGCCTAACACATCAAACCAATTTTTTATATCAAACAGAACATGTTATTGTTGAGGTCAGTATTGTTCGTTTCTCTGCAGTGAAACTGGATAACCTGTTGTCATACGTTCGTCTGTATATTGTACTTTATTTTTTGCAATTGTGAATTGGCATTTGGACTGAAAGGAACAGGTTGTATAATTTGTATTTCTATTTATCAAATAGTATTTATATTCAGATTTGTCTTGTTTTGCGTGTACTGTACATGAGGCGCTCCCGACCACAACCTGCCAAGCGCCAGTGGTCCCAGAATTGAGTTATTTATAACACTATATTTTCCCACCCTTCCTCTATCCCGTGGTGTCAGGGAGCAGATTCTAGACCTGTACGTATGGTCGAAATCAATCAAATATCGTTATTGGTTCAAAAGTTATGGCATTTTGCAAGATGACAAACTTTAACTGCATTTTTCTTTATTTTTTTAATTTTGGCGCTTGGCAGCTTGTGCACTCGGAAAGCATCGAAAGTATTTTCCTTTTATCATATAACCAAATGTACATAATTCACTTTCCTATTTACACCGAAAACAAATTATATCAGGGTTGTTCATCTGTAAACTATTGGGTACAGATTTTGTCAAAGCTGTAATGCCAAATAACAATTATTTCAATACTGAAACCCACATGTGTCTTCCAATGGCTGCGATCTGATGTATGTAACACGTGAAAACAATACTTTTATTTTTGCAACAATGTTTTCATCCGTGAAATAGAAATAGATTGATTAAACACGTTATTCATTTGAAGTGCATATAATGTAATATTACTTCCCAGAAATAGTAATCCAATAAAAGGTTTTTTCCAAATGGCAGAACAGAGAAAGAAGACAAGTAGTACTACCGCAAAATGGGAGAGTGCAATTGCAATACAACATTGCATGCAACATGATGAGATTGTTTTTGAATCCCCCCTTCAGGCGCCCTTCACCCCCCGAAATTATATATAAACAGGGTGTTTATAAAGTCCCTATCTATTTCGTTTAATTAACGGTTTTTAGTTATTTTTGTTGCAGAACCCTATGAAAATGAATGTACAAGAACGGGTGATGGTGGTGACACTTCGAATTAAAGGAAAGAAATGCAAAGAAATTAGAGAGAGGTTTGAAAGAACATTTTACAAGCCGGGTCCTACAGACAAGACAATTCGTGATTTGCTTAATAAATTTAAAAGAACGGGATCTGTTCATGATGAGTCAAGATCTGGACGTCCAAGTGTCTCTGAGCATGCTGTAAATGCGGTACGTAATGTTATCGATGAACATCCAAGCATGTCAATTCGCACCACATCACGTAGACTCGGGATACCCAAATCAACTGTCCACAAAATTTGGAAATCGACGTTGAAGAAGAGAAATTATCACATTCAGGTGCTTCATGACTTACATGAAGAGGATTATCCAAAGCGAAGTGCAATGTGTGCCGACTTGTTGAACACATTCAGAATGAAAATTTAATGGACCACATTCTCTTCGGTGATGAAGCAACTTTCCACACGTGTGGAAAGGTTAATCGCCATAACTTCCGCATATGGGCTAATGAAAAGCCAGTTGATTTTTATCAATGGGAACGAGATTCTCCTAAAGTTACCGTCTGGTTGGATATGACCAAATCTAAGATTTATGGGCCTTTTTCTTTGTTGAAGCTACAGTTACAGGGCTTATTTATCTGGACATGCTTCAGCAATTCCTGGAACCCCAGCTTCATTCAGATGGCATTTTAAACACCGTCGTTTTTCAACAAGATGGGGCACCTTGTCATTACGCAAACATTGTTCCGGAGTACCTAAATGAACGATTTCCAAATCGGTGGATCGGACGTGGAGGCAACAGGCCTGGGCGGCTCGATCTCCTGACCTAACGCCGTTGGATTTCTTTGCATGAGGCTTTATCATATGAAACGTCTATCAAACGAGGGTTACAGATCTGCAAGATTTACGTGCTCGTATCGTAACAGCAGTTACAAAAATAGCCCCATGTTATGCTCCAAAATGTGTTCCGCAATGCTGCTAACAGATTCGAACTCTGTAGAGATACTGATGGTGCTCATGTAGAATCATATGCCTAAGTATTCATTAAATGTATGCCTTCTATTATATTGTTATTGAATTTTACCCTTTTTGCTACGTTTTCACTGAAATAGATATGGACTTTATAAACACCCTGTATATCTGTGAACTTCAAGGGTACCCTAACCGGGATGCTCAGTTCTACAAATAATATATATATATATATATATAATATATATATATATATATATATATATATGTGGGTGTGTATGCATGTATAGAAAAGCTTCTTTTATATATATGCATGTGAACTCCAAGGGGTATCCTAACCTAAGGCTGCTCAGGCCCACAAAAAAAAATATATATATATATATGCATGTGGGTGTGGGGGTAGCCTAAACAACAGAAGGAGTAGAGAGATCCTTTCGCTGGGGCGTCTCGAAGCACTTTGATTTCTTCACTAGCTTTCCTGGGCGGCTTTAGCATCACGGCCAATTGGCTTAGAAGGCAGCCAGTCGTATACGGTGTACACAGTTATTTACGTGTATATATAAACTAGCATCGCTATGCCTTAAGCACACACACACACACACACACACACACACGCACACACACACACACACTGTATCGTTTATATTTATATATATGCCCTTCATTTCTATTGATGTTTGTTTAAGAGGTGTAAATAAAACACAGCTACAGCGTTCTGACTATTTAATATATATTGAAATACAAAATATGTATATAAATTAGGTGCAAAAACAGTGATAATACGAATTATATATATCTACATAAAAAATATCACAGCAGTATAGAACTGCATTAAAAACAGGAATAAATGGTGTTATTTAATATATATATATATATATACGTATCAAAAACAGTACAGATTGCACAGAAGAATTCTGTATACAACAAAATACATAGCACATGTTTAATATATAGCGGATCGACAAGAAATAGACCAACAAGTAGACAGACAAATTCTTCTTCCACACCTTCATCAAACATTCTTGGAAAACACACGTGGGCAAAGAATCAAACAATGAAGCGTCTGTTCTTCTTCCAAACGCCGCCAAAAGCGAGCCCTTAGCAACTAAAGGACGCGGGCAAGGCGTCTTAAGATTTGGCGCGAAGTCTTACGTCACAGGAACTACGTATAAAAGTGAGCTTCCACTCTCACTCACTCTCACTCACTCACACACTCGCATCACGTCAACCGCTCTCCGGCTTCCCGCTGGAGGAACGGCCTGCTGCTTCCTTCAAGGCCTACGATTTATCATCAAGTAAGACCTTCTACAGACCGCCTGCAGAAGCAATCCTTCGAAGCCCAACCAGAATCACTTCGGGCCTACGGTTTACAAGGTCAGCCTTCAAGTTTCTCTACCGTCTACGAGATATATTCAACACCTCCGGCCTACGCCTGCAAGATCATTTATAGGCCATCCTGCACCTCGAGAAGTAACATCACCTCAGGCCTACGTTTTACGAAGCCTACATCAAGCATCTCCATCATCTCGAGAAGCTTAACGGACAACGACAACTCGAGCCTACGGTAATAGGTTCCTCTTCAACACTCTTTCAACAGCGGTTTCATCGTCCCGTAAAGATAAGTACATCTTCTCTAAGTAAATCACATGAAACCTACATTAGCCTACCGCCGAACGGTAGGCTATACTCGCAAAGTGAGTAATTAAACGTTCCAATTGACTCTCGTTAAATGACGCAGTAGGCCTATTTTCCCAGGTCAAGTGTCATTCCGAAAACCGTAACTTCGCGTATCATTGTGTGTTATTGTGTTCATTTATATGTTTATGTGATAACTTAATTTCTCTTACTGCAGACCTAATTCATTTACAGTGTATATTCCATCAACTATCATTAGGCCTATCCAATAATGCACGTCATTAACTTCCATTATTATGGGGCCACATCATTTATTCTGTGTCATTACTAGGCCCATTCAATCATCTAGCCTACTTAATCAGAGTGTCATGTTTTCCATTCAATGTACCAAACGCACGTGCATTCTTTATATCATTTACTAGGCCCATTCAATGTTCCATGTTGCATGCCATTTACATACCATCAATGAGTATATTACTTATTACGTGTCAGTTAAGCTATTAACATTTCATTTTATTAGCTAAGTCTATGTCATAAGCATAACGTAAAACTATCAATTAATTACTGTCAATTCTTTGTTATACCACAGTGAATAAATAATGGCTTTTTCATAATAAAATACAAAATTATAAGGTGTCTTTTATAACCTTAATATTAATTTGCTTGGGCGTAATCCAAGCTGGTGACCCTCGCTGCCATTCCGGTCGCTTCCAATAGTATGGTGGGCCTACTCCATTAGCTACTTTTCAATTGGTGATACTTTACATCATAAATTATTAACCCAGCCTATCATTAATAAACAATCAGTCATTACATCAATTAATCATTAGCATACAATCAAATCATTATCACTTTAAACGGTAAAACTAGGTCCACTATATATATATATATATATATAATATGTGTGTGTGTGTGTGTGTATGTACGCATCAATAATGGAAATACATGGATTAAGGACGGTTTCTACCACGCTTAAGTAAAAAAAATATATATATATATATATATATATATATATGCATAAAAAATACTGCAGTTCGTACAGAAGATTTCTAATACCTCAAATACACGTTTAATGTATACACGTCAAAAATGAAAATGCATGTTTTAAGTTCTACCATGCTTAAATAAAATAGTAAACTCGCACGTGATCGAGTCCACATTTACATCCTCATTGCTCTGTACTACACAATAAATGTGATTTAACATTAATCGCCACTCAAAGTATGCGGGTATCTATATTCAATATAAAGGGCTTTCAACTCGTTTAACACTATTTTTGTACCCACTTTACAATTGGGGTCAAACTATCACCCTCTTTAAAGGCAGATAGAATACAGTCAAAATCACGCACAAAGACGACATCGTTTGCTAAAACATCACCATTAAATTTAAGTTTACAAACACTCCTTTCCAAACGGTTGTTTATTCTTTCAACGCTGACCCTTTCAACTGTAAATTCTTCTTCACAACTCATATCGGCAGTTAAAGTATGTTTCTAAATCGTGCCGACATCTGTGTCTTATATAAAGAAATAATTCTTCAGGATAAACGGTGAAGGCGAGTTCAGCCCTGTACCGTTCTAGCCCTTTGTACCAAAGTTCATGATAGTTTGAGGAGTCTGCACCTTCTAAATACGCAGCCAGTTCCAAGCCATTCACGCCTTGTTCAGCACTACACTTGGTAAAATCGTCGAGCAGTATGGTGTACGCGTATTCAAGCACTGTGTCAAAATAACGCATATCAGCAGCACGGACTTCTAATATAGGTTTTAGTTTACGGAAACCGATGACTTCAAACATTCTGTCGAGAATGAAATGGCTTCGTGTGGGGATAAGGGTGTTATTGGCAGCAGTATTCTTCCACATCAACCGTATATCAACGCAGGGATGTTTTGTATTACGATTTATGGATAGCGTCAGTGGCGGATTATCACTGAGGCTATTGAGGCTGAAGCCTCAGGCTCCCATGGTTGAGGGGCCCCCCAATCAACTGAGTTTCGATGATATAATTCGAGATTTCGCAAGCTTCTTTGATTAAATATGACAGCGTACACAAACTGACAAATTCTGTTTTATTTTGTTTTATAGGCCTTAAAGTAAAGTTTGTTTAATAAGGTTTGGTTTTGGCAAACGGCAAAATACACTGTGTTACGGTTCTTTAAAGTTTGTTTTCAATTAGCCTGAGCACCGTACATATAATTCGTGTAAATGTACTATGTACTGTATATGTACATGTATTGTTAATAAAAAGCTATAGAAAAGGGCCACATATTCTTCATTGCCCCGGGGCCCCGAGGTGTTTTAATCCGCCTCTGGATAGCGTACAAATAATGGCGTATGAGAGTGCATCGCTAATCTGCTCTCTTTTTGAGCCTATACCTACAGTTATTTTGTAACTGTCCTCTCCCCACTTCTCAACCAACACGAAGATTCTATTCATCTTTTCAACCCTTAAATAAATAACATTGCGTCTACGGGAGTTTGAATGTCTACATTTCGTTTCAAGTACATAATTAATAGCACCGGTATTACGCCTGAATACACGCATAGACTTCCGCACGGACACGTTGTATACTGCGTTGAGGATGCTGCTCAACGGAAGCTCCATCTTTTAATAGTTTTCTGCTGATCAGGTGAGAACGTCCAGAGGGGTCAAGCTCTGAGGCGACTATGAGCAGCCGGCGCGTTGTTTTTGGACTCGGAGGGGCCGTGCGGGTGGATGGGTGGAGGGAGGTGTGGGGTGGGTATGAGTCACACGGGGTTGCGTCGATTCCAGGTGTTAGTGATTCGTGTACGAGATTGTTCCAACATGAAAGATTCGCTGCGTGGGTCATCCGAATATTTGTACCCCATTATAGTGGGTAGGTGCTTAGAGAATTTTTACATCTGCAATACATAAAGTAATATCGTTTTTGATGTTTTATCACACCCACTCCCCGAAATGCGTACCATACATCTACGTTCAAGAAAGTTCACTGTTGTACCTTCTCGAACTATACACATTTTTATTAACACTCCGGCGATCGATTTGAGAGAAACATGTGTCCGTACTTGTCCTTTTTGCTGGACAAACTATACTCGTCCCTAAACTCTACTAAAAACTCGCACAAGCCTTTAGCTACAACTTCACTGCGCACCTCGTCATAATATACATGGATGTAATGGTAGAAATATTTCAAACTGTCCATAATCACAAGATTTACATTTACAGCCCCAGTGTACGCGTACTCGGTGAGATGTAACATGGCGTGACCAATCATCAACAAAGGTCACAACCCAGATCCTTTGCTTCTCTTCTGCAAGCGTGGCTTCTTTTACTTCACGATATATGAACGCTCTAGTGCAGTTTAATCCTACAGTATAATCCATTACATCGTTTGTACTGCGAAACCCCGCAATGCCCTCGGCGAAATAACCATAGAGTATTTGGACGTCGTGCTCCTCATGCCTCACATGAATTAATGTGGTCTTAAAGGAATCAAAGGAGGGATGACTAAAAATTCTTTGGGTGTTTACCACATTTGTAGACTTTAGTGAGTACCACTTCAGGAATGTAGAGCATGCAACATCATTGGAAGCCATCGTTTTTCTTTCTTCTACGCGAGAAATCTTTAACAGTTAAAAAGACACGTCTGAGAACCAGTGCATGCAGAGGTCAACTGAGTACGCAGGAAGGAGATATGTCCCAATAGCATGAGTCACGTGACTCATTTTATTGGGAAGCAACATGCAGTGGGTGGTACTTAGAGCTTTTCATGTACACACACAACACACACACACACACACAAAAGGTGAAAATGAAACGCTAACTGAAACGTGATTTATTTTAAATAGAAAAATAAATAAAATGTAAAACATCGTCAACAAGTAAAGAGTCACTATTTCACGACATATATAAATAACAAATATTCATGCACCATAACTGAAACAAATACATGTAATAATTAGAAAAAAAATAAACTGTAAAATTTCGTCAAGTAAATATACGCTAACAGGACAACAATATTCACTCCTCACGGTATCCAAAGGGAATAGTATCGTAGGTGCCAGGCACCTGGTAGCGTTTCCTATATGTGCTACGACACATTTTCGTCCCCCTAAGTTCCTCTACACACCCCAGCTCCTTTACCCGAAAATTGTGAGTCCCTACAGTCAGTTGGGGTGGCTGATCACCCTCATCTTCTGAGCTCACTAGCTACTTCAGTGAATCAAAGTTGACGACCCTCCAGTTCGCCTGGTTAAGCGTGATGCCTTTCACCTTCACGATATATCTTATTTCTTGCCCCACCCTCACCCGTACCCCGTAAGTTTTTGGGCCTGTTGAGACAAAAGAATAAACGTAGGCGCTATCTCCATACTCATCCTTGATCTCATCATTAAACTCTCCGAGGAATTCCCCAACAGGTGGCATGTATTCTGCGTACAGAACCCTCCATCCAAGAGAATGCAGTAGACTCCAAAGTTTGATGCGGGCGTATGCTGTTGTGAAGCTGGCTACAGGTATGTTTATAACACGTGATGTATCTGCAGCCAATTCGGTTCTGTTGTACTTTATTATGTACGTATTACCCACATTCACGATCTCCATGACCTCTTATCGGGAGCGTTGGCGTAATCCCACACCGCGTTATAACTTTCGGCTAGATGGACGTTCACCTTGTCTTTATTCTGAGCAAATTTCCCCCAAAGACTATTTAGGCACAACTTTTCACTAAAGCGCTTGCCTGGGTTCTTTGCAATTTGGTCCAGTTCAAGTTGTATCCCTTCACGATCACGGTAGCGTTGAATATACGCCGATTTTTCATTTTCGGTCTCGACTCTTCGCGGGTACCCTGATGCTTCTACCTTATCCTTCAAAAAAGTGTTTATATATGATGTGAAAAGGTTAGGGAGCTTCTGAAACCTCCACACCTCATATATCTTCAATATTCTGTAACCGTGATGAACGGCTAGGGTATTAAAATTAAAATAACTAAAATAGGTTTGTTCAAACGCGCCCTTAAATAAAGTAAGTTAGAACGCGCCCTTAAAGAAAGTATACGTGGAATCACGACTTCCGATTCCAGAATTTTCTGCCCAGGAGCGCGTGATTCAATTTTAGGTTTTTTTTGACAGTTGAACGGCCAGTTTTGTGTGCATATGCCTTCGGTATTCAGTCTTAAAATTTTCTTGGTGTAGTTTAAGAATTTAAACTTAGGATTCAGAAGAATCTCTATTTTTTCTTAGTTTTGTTGTAATTACTAAAAGTTTGGTAATGGTTTGTTACAATAGGAATTGTAGTTTAGCAATTTCAGGTTAATTTGATTTGATATTATAAACATTCTTAATAATTACAATTTAATTAATTAGATCTCTGAATAACTAACAAGTTTTTCAAAACTACGCAGGTGGTAAGTACTCGATTTCAATATTAAGAGTTAGCATTTGTTTGTTTATTTCATTATTAAGGTTTAGGGTTTCCAGGGTTTTAGTTAAATTTATGTGTTAGGATTTTATTTGCTATAAGTAAGCTTAGTGCTATAAACTTACAATTTGATTTTGTAATTTTAGTTTTGTTTAGGCATAATTCTAGCAAGGGATAGCTCAGGACTTGTATATACACCTCTGAGCTTCCTCTGGTTGGTTGTGTGATTACATGCCCCATTGTTCTCCCCTGCGCACTTCACGCACAGGAGAAACATGAGCTTGTGATCAATAACGACGAGTAAGATTGGCATCCATAATTCGCGAGGGGGAAGCACATCTACGAAACAAAGGCCGAAATAGTTCTCGTTCAAATTAGCTGAGAACTCTTCGATGGTAGGCATGGCGGGGCCCGCCAGTTTTTCAGGTGCCCCTACAGGGTACGGATTGTTCTTCATCACGTAAGGGTATAAAGAACAGAAGTCGTAATAATGGAATTTCACGCCCTACGTACTCGGAAAGTATAGTTTGAATTGGTTTGTGCGACCGCTAAACAAACTATCGCCGGATTTGAGAGGATCCAGCACCATTGAACGCCTGATGGTGTTTATTTCTTCACGGTACTGTCCATCTGTTTCTATCCGCTCATCATATTCGTGCTCCCACAAGACCTTGTGAGTGAACTGGGAGCTTATAAGTTGGTCGCGGGTGCGGGTCCATCCGAGAGTGTCGGCAGGAGATCTACCATGGATATCTCCTACGAGTCCACACTCAGGACGCTGGAAACCATGCCACCAGCAACCGTTAAAGGAGTATGCAGTGTTCTCACCAGTGGCACGGTCTTCGATTAGACCATCCACCCAAAAACACCGCCGTTGAGCGTAATGGCCACTTACCCCGTGTTGCGGCATGTTTTATGTATACACCGGTCTGTTGCTGCAGATGTAAGAGCCAGTAAATAGCCTCATGCCCATAAGTGCGTGGGTTGTTTCTGTGAATGATGGCCAGTGTATCTTTAGGCATGAAGTTGTTTTTGAACACAGTAAAACACAATGAGGCGATCGTGGTTGCGGCTTGTAGCGTGTTGCAGTTGAATCAAACTATATACATCCTTCTAAAGGCCTGGAAACATACACTAAGTACGCGTACGTCATTCACACAATAACGTTCACATTCATCCGCTATATTATAAGGATTATTTTCATTAAAACTGTTGTAGTACCTTGTAGGCGCCTCGGTGGCGTAGTGGTTAGCGTCGCTGACTACGAATCCATCGGCCCTGGGTTCGAGACCCGGTGACGGCAGCCGGCGCGCAGCAAAACCCAGCTGTTTATCCTTCCACACAATAAAAAAAGTGGTTGGTAGATAAATGGGTACCCTGAGTGGCCTAGTGGTTAAGACGCTGGGCTGCTGGTGGGGCATGGTTCGGATTCCACTTTAAACTGTAGGTCTAAGGTGGAGTGAAAAGCTTGACCTTCGTCAGAATGAACAGTTCGTGCGGAAGCTAACCAAAGGTCAATCGAACCAAAGTTTAATCAAAGTACCTCTCAAAATCTTCACGCACAATATCACTCATGTTGGCATAGTTATAGTAATGTTTGAGGGGAGGTGGCAGTCCTACGTAATTTAAAGTTTCGCTAGTGAGGAAAGTGTAAGGGAAATACCTCTTGAAACTTCGACGGCTCCGCCTATCACCTTGGGTAGCTCGGCTAATTTACAAGTTGTGAATAACAAAGTGTCTTTAAACTGAACATTACCTCTTATTTGCATCTGTATAAGCTTGTTTCCTCTTTTCAAGGGATCGCCTATAAATATCTCTGATGATTCGTGTTCAAGCAGTTCACTATAAAGGAATTGTGTCAAATTTTGTGCCGTTATGGGCAAGAATATACACAGACATTTTATTGAAACTTGTCCGCTAACTTGACAATGTAGGATACAAAGAGTTTCACAAGGTTATCACGTGCGCCCGTTTTAAAAACGTTTGTTCGTTTACCACATTTGCGACACTCATCACATTCGACGTTCAGGCACTCGTCGCAGATAGTCTGGCTTACAAGTAGATGTGGGACAACCTCTTTGGTTTCAGCATTCTTGTATGTCTCTATATCGTAGTATACAGTTATACAAGGCTTATTTTTAGGTTTGGCGTCTCTCATATAGCAGACATGCTTTACACCATCAGCCTTATATATCTCATGGCATGTAGAACAACAAATTTCATCACATTTATGCATGAATTTTCCCCAATTGTCCATCATATGAAACATGCCGCATTCGCAGATTCTCATTTTCCTGCACGTACCATTTGATTTAGGGAATTCAAAACAGTTATTATTGAAAAATGTGTGTCTACACACATTACAGTCCCTCTTCTCAGCTTCGACTACACGACTTTCACATTTGGAGTGTTTACACTGCTCACATACCATGTGGCAATCCTTACAATTTTTCACTATATCATCCGCCAATTCGAGACATCCCCTACACAAATCATGATGCCTTCCATATTTTCGACTTTTAGCATAACTCGCGTAAAGATCCCTTATATTGCGGATGGGGAAATACGTTGTCCCTGACAGCCCTAAAATAAGTAGAGGTCTTGTACCGTTTCTCACACCTTTTAAAAACATACACAGTCCTACGACGACCATCCATTTCAAATACAACTATACGAACATTCATTTCCTGCTCCAAACTTCTCAGCTCTTCAGGCCCCATATTACAGTCAGACTCGATCTTGCAGTTTGCGACCAGTTTAGGGGGCACGCTGCACAACCGTCGGCAACCAAATTTTTCTGGCCCATGCATTTAGTACAGTAAACATATGAGCTAAGACTAATGCTATAAAGCAGCAACCCCCTCAGTGTTTATATGCCGTCTGTACATAGCCTGAGAATTGAAGTTAAGCGTATAAGGCGTGGCCGTATGTCCCGCAACACGGTATACGTGGTCAATATCTATCGTGAAGTTGTCTATGTTGAATGCGATGCTACTTTGAGAGATTTGCATTATACGCCTCACAATGTAGTCTATATCCACAGCAGCCAAGCGCCTGTAGGGTATTACTACCCCAAAATCATCTATATCTTCGTCATTTGACTCGAACCCGAAGGACAGCCGCGTCCTGGCTTCACGCCCCTCACTGCTCTGAAGGGCAAACTCTACAATACGTTCGACTATACGTCGCAGTCAGTGTTCAACGCCACTGCTATACATGGTTCGCGGGTCGACCCTGAATACATACCGGTTTCTTGTCAGGGCTGGGGTGGGGGTGACGGTGCGCACCAGTTCGAATGTTATGCTACTGTCTACAGAATGAGATCTTCAAATCTACAGAAGCTAAGGCTAACAAAGACCCTAAGATCCACTCTAAGGTTAGCCCGAGAGAAAGGAAACAGTAGGGGTTAAAAGAAGAGAATAAGGGGTTAAGTAAGAGCAAAACCTATCATTCGTGGGTTAACATTCAATCAGAAAAAGAGAAAGAAAGACTCACCATCATCATCCGCCCGCCACTGCCGACAAATCGGAAAATTAATCGAAGAGAATAGGAAAGGGGAAAAGAAGTAAAGTAAGAACGCTTACAAACCATGCAAACAATCTTAATTCAAACGCTGTCATACCATGCAAACTACAGACATGCAAATAAAGAGAGGATAAGAAAAGAAAAAAAAGTATGAAGAGTATAACAAAAAGTGGGTTAGTTTACGCTACGAGCTACATCTATGTTCGTGTTAGTCTAATTTTTTTTTTTTCATAATTTTATTGCTGGCATATCACACGCTGGCATGTCACAAGCTGGCATTAATCGTCAACAGACTCATCCCCGACCACAACTCAGACTCAGAGCTCCTGTTCCTAATTGTTTTATTATTTTAAACAACGTTAATATTTTTAAAATGCCTATCTAAACGGTTTTTAAACTTATTAACGCTGATAGAGTTCACGACGGGTGCGGGAAGATTATTCCATTTATCAATTACTTTAAACGTAAAAAACGTTTTTAGCGATGTTAGTAATGAAACGTCTGCCACTCGACTTAAATCCGCTATTACGAGTATTGCTATTATCGAAAGTGAACAGTTTGTCAAAATTTACGTTATCGATTTTATTAACGATTTTGAAAAATTCAATAAGCTCCCCCCTTAATCTCCTAGTTTCAAATGAATATAAGTCTAACTCTTTAACCCTATCTTCGTAAGATTTGTTGCGCAATGACGGAATTAGTTTCGTGGCGCGACGCTAAACCCTTTCCAACCTATCAATATCCTCATGCAAATACGGGCACCAAAACTGAACGGCATATTCTAAATGAGGCCTCACTAGGGACTTGTAAAGGGACAATATAATATTCTTCGATTTAAATTCGAAATTACGCGCTATGAAGCCAAACATCCTATTAGCTTTTGCCCAAGACTCCATGCACTGGTTCCTAACTTTTAAATCCTTAGATACGCGTACGCCTAAATCTACTTCCTCGTCAACGCTCGCTAACTGTCTATTGTCCATCGTGTACGTGTAATTATTGTTACGAGAACCTATATACAACACTTTACATTTGTCTACGTTAAATTGCATCTGCCACTTATCCGTCCACTCCATAATCCTATTTACATCGTCTTGGAGCCTATTTCTATCGTCCATGTTAACAACTTTACCGCCTATTTTAGTATCGTCCGCGAATTTTGACACGTTACTAGTCAAGCCTCCATCTATGTCGTTAATGTACAGGGTGTCCCATAAGTCCGGCATCATAGGAAAAATAATAAAAAAAGGCAAAACAAAAGCTTTTATTTACAGAACGTGCTCAATATGTCCACCATTGTTTTCAATACACAAATTCAGACATGATACCCAGTCAGCAAGCACACGGTGAATGATGTCAGGAGTAATGGTGTTACATGCCCCAATAATACGCTGCCGCAAATGTTCAACACTCCTAATTTTCTCTGCGTATACCAGCGCTTTCAAGTGGCCCCAGAGATAAAAATCTAGTGGTGTGAGATCCGGGCTTCTAGCTGGCCATTCCACAGGCCCTCGACGTCCTATCCAATGACCAGGGAATTGTTGGTACAGGTATTCCCTTACTTGGGTGCTGTAATGTGCAGGAGCGCCGTCTTGCTGGAACCATGTTAGGAAATTTACTTCTACGTTCAAGACACTGGGAAATGCTTCTTCCTTGAGCATACGTAGGTAGGTGCCTCCAGTGATATGTTCATCGAAAAAGAGGGGGTCTATGATGCGATCCTTCGAAATGCCACACCATACCATCACCCGAGATGCCTTGTTCCTTTGAAGAGGTATACCAGTGAGGGTTGTTTTGAGACCAGTAGCGGGTGTTCTGTCAATTTACCTCACCATTTCCATAAAAAACAGCCTCGTCACTGAACAGAATGGTGGACGGGAAATTGGCATCCCTAGCATACTGTTCCGTAGCCCATTCACAAAATTCCATCCGCCGGTCGGGATCATCTTCGCTTAATTTCTGTAGGATCTGAAATTTATATGGATGCCATTTGTGAGCCTGAAGAATGCGATGGATGCTACTTTTCGACACTCCTGTCTCTGCGGACAATCGCCAAAGAGACTTATTGGGACTTCTGTTAAAATGAGCCAGGATAGCAGTCGCTGTATCATCGTCAGTGGACCTCCTTGAAGGTTCACTGCGTGGTTTATCTTCTATGGATCCTGTTTCCTTAAACTTTGCAACAAGTCTGCTAACACAACTCTGTGTTATTGGCTCGTGGTCTGGATGCAATCTGTTAAATTCTGCAGCGGCCTCTCTTTGACTCCGATTTCCTATGAGTAGATTTATCTGGATTCGTTCTTCCTTGCTCACAGACATTATGGCCTGTAGAAAGAGAAAAATATGAATTGTGGTTTGTAAAAATAGAAAAATATGAATTTCTCCTATGATGCCTTACTTATGGGACACCCTGTAGATTACGAATAGCAATGGGCCTAACATTGAACCCTGAGGGACACCGCTACCTACATCCAACCACGCCGATTCACTACCTTCAACAACGACCCTCTGTTTTCTAGCACGAAGCCATTCCTCTAACCAGTTAGCTACCTGACCGCTTATACCGTGCGCTTTAACCTTCGCAATTAATCTTCTATGCGGAACTGTTTCGACCGCCTTTCTAAAGTCTAAATAAATAACGTCAGCCACTCTATGCCTATCGTATTCGCGCGCTATTTCGTTACAAAACTCTAACAAATTAGTTAAACAAGATCTATGGCGTCGAAACCCATGCTGACTACTATTAATCATATCGCGACTTTCTAAGTGATCGACGATACGGTCCCTAATTAGGGATTCCAAAAGTTTACCGACAATTGACGTTAAGCTAATAGGCCTATAATTGCTAGCTACTGTGCGGTCCCCCTTTTTAAAAATGGGCGTAACGTTAGCTAATTTGAAGTCTTCAGGAATAATCCCCGCTTTCAGTGACTTATTAAAATTTTTTGTTAAGGACCCTACTATAACGTCTTTCAAATCTTTCAAATGTCTAGGATAAAGCGCGTCAGGGCCTGGAGCCTTTCTAACTTTTAGCTTATCGATATAATGCGCAGTCTCACCCTCGTGAGTCTCGCTACTAAATGGAACGATATCGTCAACGTCGAAACATTATTTACGTCTTCTACGGTAAAAACAGTCGCAAAAAAGTTGTTAAAAATACCCGCCATTGCCTGAGCGTCGGAAGCCAAAGCGCCGTTAGCGTCCACTAGAGGGCATATGTTAACTTTTATCGGCTTACGATTATTGACGTAATCAAAAAACTTTTTTAGATTATGTTTACTATCCGCAGCTATAAGTGTCTCTAAATTACGCTTAGAATTCCTAACAGATCCTTTAACCTGGCGTCTAAGCTCAATATATCTATTAAAGTTAGCTACCCTGCCATTGCCCTTATTAAGCCTATGCGCTCTGTTACGCTCGTTTTTGAACTCGCCTATTCCCCTAGTCCACCACTTGGGCCTACCATGATTTCTAGCGCGCTTGGGCCTACGAGGACTAAACGCCCTTTCTATATTCATAAAACTTTCTTTAAACGCGTGATTACCCATAAATAAATTATCGCAGTCCACTATTCTCATCCTGTCCGCAAAACTATCAAAATTAGCCGTACGAAAATTTGGGACTTCTATTACGTTACTATCCTTACTGTTTTCTATCAATAGCTTAAACCTAATAATTTGGTGATCACTACATCCAAAACTCTCACCTACTTCTAAACCTTCGACTATATTATCGTCGTTCGTCATCACCACGTCTAAGATATTGTCACAGCGCGTTGGTTCGGTAACCATCTGTCCTAAGAAATTATCTTCCATGAACTCAATCAGTCTCACACCCGCATCATTACCAGTAAAAGTCTCATAATTAACATTAGGGCAGTTAAAGTCTCCGACAATTATACTATCCCGATTACTAATAAAGTCACCAAGAAGTGAATGAAATCTAGTATCGGTATCGAGGGGTTGAACGGGAGGTCTATAAACAACAACAAAATTAAAGCTAATACTACGCGCCCTAACTTCAACGCATAACGCATTAATTGCTGCCAGAAAATCTATCTTAACCTCGATAGCCCTAAGGGAATTACGAATGTACAGCAAAACGCCGCCACCAGTGCAGAGCTGGGGCTGTGGAGGGTACGGATGGTATTGAACAGGAAGAAGGGCACAGTTTTATTTTTAGAAGGAACGAATGTGCGGGCTGTGTCGAAAGTCGTAGAGGGCTGGGGCTCTATTACTGTGGGTCTAACAACCGACGCACTCCTGGTGCGCTTTACGTCTGACGTGGAAGGCGAATCATCAGCTTCGTCATGTCCCTGCTTTCTCCTCGAATTGTCGCATGGGGTTGCTAGCGGGGGTGGAGTCTGTAGCCTCAACAACAACAACTACAGTCATCGGCATCATCAGCAATGTCTATGATGGGGACATGTTGCTGGCACAGTACTTCATCCTCGTCATCATTCACGGTTCTAGGGAAGAAGGAGAAAAACAAGACTAGAATATAAGAAGCATTACTTAAAATTTTATTATATTTTGTAAATGTTCCACTTAGGAGTGTGACGTGTTAGACATGGATTCTGTAGAAAAATTCAGGTTCACGAGTCCCTCCACATGCATTATATCCGGCCCTACAGGATGCGGCAAAACTGTGTTTATGCTTAAAATCATTAAAGATAAGGGGGAGATGTTCTCAAAATTTGTGCATAACGTCATATAGTGCTATTCAACTTACCAGACCGTATTCAACGAGTACCAAGATGATATTTTGTTCCACAAAGCTGTATATGATATTAGTTCGATAAAGGGTAATGAGCACAAGGTCATTGTAATTGATAATCTCCTGTTAGAAATGGACAAAACGTTTGCCGAGACATTTACAGTATTCTCCCACCATCTTAACATAAGCGTATTCTTCATCAATCAGAATCTATTTTTCAAAAATAGATACATGCGCGATGTGTCGCTAAATACACAATATCTAGTCTTATTCGCGCAACGTAGAGATGTGTCACAAATTGGGGTATTAGCCAATAAAATGTTCCTGAATCAGCGTAAGGAGTTTCGGAAGTTTATAAAGAAGCTATAAGCCAACGATACGGATATTTGCTTTGTGACCTTCACCCGCGAAACACGTTTAGGGTGCTTCTAAGAACGAATATATTCCCAAACGAGGCTGAAACGGTGTATTTCTCAGAATGACAAAGAGGTTAAAGAAATACCGTGAATTAATAAAAATCTATCAACGACTGCCACGGTCACTCCAGCAACTGTTTTTTAAAAATATTGACTCCGACTTTTGAAAATGCATCTGTGAAATCTGTCTTAACGTTATAAAATGCAATGTACTAATGAAACCCCTTCATAAGGCTCGCCTACGTCGTTACAAGAACATATACGCGCGCTCGCTCGTAAAAGTCAAACTCTGGGGAAGAAAAAGCGAATTATTGTACAAAGAGAGGGCTCATTCCTCCCCATCTTATTTTCAGTTTTGGGTCTCCTTTGCTGACTAGTTTAATATAATGAAGAGTGTAGTCGTGATTCCACACGCTCTGTATGCTTCACTACAAAGCTCAAAGAGTCCAGATACGGTTCTAGAACCCCGTAAAAGCAGGCTTAAAATAATGGAAAGCGAATTGTTAGACCTATTAAAACAGTGAAAAGTCTCCTGATGGGAAAAGAATCTTATACCAAGAAGCTCTACAGAAATTTCTTCATGAGTACGAAAATTATAAGAATTCGACAGAGGTCCCCGTAGTTATTAGCCCCAGCGCAGACGACGTTGATCGTGGAGGTATAGGACCTGGGGCTGAGGCGAGAGATGAAGAGTCAAAGAACAACGGAGCGACCCCACAACATATTGGTTAAGTATTAAAAAGCAGTCTCCCACATACATTGAGGAATAAAGGTTTAAGTCTTTATAATCTACTGAGTGAGGTTCCCATTATACAGTGGACCGATACAGGTGAGATTGTTGTTGAAGGAACAAAGGTACAGAGTTCGAACAGCATTGACATCGTACATAACTTGGTGAGAAAGTGGGATAGGCCCTCACCAGCAGGATGGGAACATATTAAAGCAAGACTACAGCAAATAAACGCGTCAAAAACACTGATCGGTAATCTGAACAGGTTAAAACACTTGGGACAAGCCTCGCATGTACCACAGCTGAACACGCCTTCAACCCCATCGGTAACATCTCTGAAGAGGAGAAAGAAGAGACCAAATAACAACGGCCAACCCTCCCCGCGCGCCTCTAAAATACGCAAATGGCTAACATATTAAGGAAACGTTATTATGACATTTCTAACCCAGCCTCCTACGGTGGCGTTAATAGACTGTACAGAGGCGTTTATAAAGAGGGAGTAGGGAAAAAAGATGTTATGAAGTTTCTTCGGGCGCAGGACGGCCATACACTTCATAAGCCGGTGAGAAAAAGGTTTAAAAAAGCCAACACAACGGCAGCCTCGGTTGATTCTATTGAGCAGGCGGATTTAACAGACATGCAGAGATATTCAGGGTATAATGAAGCTACCGCTACATCTTATTCATAATAGATGTATTCTTTAGATATTTGTGGCTCATTCCCCTGAAAAATAAATCGCCTGAAACAGTTGCTAAAGCCACCAAAACGTTGATGTTGAAAGAAAACAGGATTCCTGGCTATTTTTGCACAGACATGGAGAAAGAATTTATAGGCCGAGCTTTTCAGAACATGTTGACAGTTGAATATCAGTTATTATACTAGCAATTCTATATATAAGGCATCTTTAGCTGAAAGAGTTCGACGTACCATAAAGGAACGCATGCATCGCTATTTCATACATAAAAACACATACAGATATATAGACATTCTGGATTTGCTGGCTTCATCCTACAACCGTTCACACAACCGAGCGATTGGAACAACACCTAACGAGGTTTTAGAAAGAGGTACGCACACAGAACGTGAGGTGAGAAAAGATATTCGTAGAGTGTCACCACGCTCTCGGTGTTTCAAAATCAATGATTATGTAAGACTGGCGCATTCGGGAAACAAATTCGCGAAGGGATTTGAGCAAGGTTGGACACGTGAGATTTTTAAAGTTAGAGCTATGAGACCTAAATACGAGGTGAAGATTTGAATGAGGAAGAAATTGCAGGGGGCTTTTATGGCGAGGAGCCATAAAGTGTTTAAAATTGAAAAAAATTTAGGCAGCAAGAGTTCAGCAAAGAGAAAAATGTACCTGGTGAAATGGCTAGGGTACCCAGAAAGCTTCAACACCTATATAAAAGCTGCTGCAATAATGAAGCTTAAATATTATACAACATGGCGCCTAACCACTTCTACGTCTCACTCCCGTCCTCTTCTTCTCTGTCTGTACATCCTAACAACACCCTGGCCAACTTTGTAACAGAACTCCATGGGTGCATTGAATTGGGCCGTGAATCATATGAGGTAGGAATATATGAGTTTCAACTGGCTACCAAATTTTTAAGTATTGATAATAAAGAACCCGTTTTTACGGTTCTCAGAAACCGTGATGAGTGTGAAAAATTAGGTATAACTTTAGATGGTATTATACGTTCAGTCTGGTTCGGGGAGATACAGTACTACAGTACAAAAGTAAAACTAGGACCTGGTCATTATGACACAGCCTCGGACATTGTAAGGGTTTTAAATAAGACTATTGAAAGGTCATACCTCACCCCTGACTTACTTTTTGAAGTCGTAAACATAGGCATACCGGCCCATACTTTGTTGCGAAAATCAACGGCTCACAGAAATATTAAAGACAAAGGGCTGTTCAAAATTATACCTGAGGGTAGACATGGAGGGTAGACATGGAAGCTAACCTTCCAAAGAGATATTTTTTACGAGTCACAAGATGACTTGACGAGTTTATTGTATCAGTTAAAATTGGAGAAGATGCCCTCTGGAGACCCCCCGACATGTGCTATATTTACAGTAATATCGCGGAGCATCAGTTTCTTGGGATACCCAGGCACGGCTGCTGCGCATCACCCACATTCCCAAACATAAAGGAAGGAGCTTAAGCATCACATACGACAAGCCGCATTATGTCAAAGTCCCAACTAACCTACTAACCAATATCTCAATATATATAAGAACGATTGAGGGGAAAAGTTTCCATTCGGTGACGGGAGCTTAACAGTGAAGCTTCACTTCCGTCGCACTGTGATAGAACGACCCGAAGGCCGTTCACAGTCTATCGGGGGGTGAGATACCAGCGCGGGAGTGGGATTCGTTCCATTTTAACCATACTGCGTTCGGCTGTCCCCTTGCTGAAGAGTGGTGCCAGATATCTCGGCAGGAAAGCGTTACAATCAGATCTTAACACGGTAGAAGATATATATAAGCCTAAAGAAGCTCTATAAAAGCATTAAAGCGTACACGGGACGAAATCATCAAAGATGTAAAAATAAAAATGCGTGGTGGCTGGAAGAAGAAGAAACACCCTGTACGGGAGAAGAAGAGGTTACCAACTCGCGGCGTTAAACATAAAAGACCATCAAAAAAGAAGTGTTCTAAGCGCATGAAACCTATGGTTGACCACTTTTTTTAACTGATATAAGGTAAGGACGTTGCTCTCATGAATCATAGACTGTTTACTACTTGCCGAGAGAGGTGCCACTATTTCTGACACGCGATGGCACGTTTCATCCATCCGTGTAGTTCACATGTTGTAAAGCGGAGCTGGCCTTCTTTGACATGCCCCCGACACAAGTATCTATAGAGCACAGTGACTTTATCATAGTTAATCCGCTAAACACCATTAGCTCGCCGAGTGCTCAGGCCCATACTTTTTTGACCCAAGTTGTGTGGTGCACATGTCCACTAAACTACGGATAGCCCATTCAGATGGCTCTGATTGCGAAAACGATTACGTTGTATACCCAGAGACCAACTTTCTATACAGCATATTCAGTCAGTGTGACCATATTCAGTCAGATCAACGTCTCGGCAGGGTCTGGCTACTATCACCTACGAGCCTATCTGTAAAATGTCCTCAACTTTTCAAAAGAAGCGAAGGATACCTTTTTAACTTCCGAAGGTTATTAACAAGCTAAACTGAAAGTAGTATAAAGGCCAAATTTAAAAGTTTTAAAGAAGAATATATGAATGCTTTGGGCGCCTCCACACAAATTTCACATTCCAGAAGAAGCTGCTTGTGAATGGGTCGATAAGAAAATAAAGCTCATCCGTACGAGCCCTGAGATTTACTTAAATCTGGGTGCTGACCAAAAAGAGAGCACGAAGCCTGTGGTGATTCATATTATGGAAACATATCTCCGCGTGCGTCGCGTGAAATTAAGCTCGGTTAACCAACTAGAAATTTAAAAAAATTTGCTACACGCTACAGTAAAATACCCAATTAAGAGTCCAACTCAAGTTGTATCCAGTGCCCTCAGGGCTAACATCGAAGCAGATAGAAAATGTTGCTCTTGGAGCTCTACCTAAAAGGATATTAACTGGAATGCAGGAGCACGCTTCTGTGAATGGAAAATACAAAAAGACCGCATTTAAGTTCGAAAATTTCGGCCTCAAAATATAACCCTGTACGTCAATAGGGTGGCCTTAGGTGGAACATTGGAAACGAATTATTCTACAGATCATGAGTTTCCACTTTGCTCGGGAGCGTATATTTTTAATTTATTTTATGGGTATAGTTAAGTTCATATATATTTTTTTTTAAATCAGGAAATTTTTCAATATTTTACGGCCACATTCAAGTTTATATAGAATTCGACTTAAAACATAGAGAAAAGGACCTGAAATTAAACACTTTCACAAAAAAATTAAATGAATTTTAAAAATATAATTTTATCTACTACATCTCGTGCGTGTGACAATCCATTGCCCCGGCGTGTGCAGTTCCACAAATGTTGGTCACATCTTGCAATGAAAATAATTCTCCCCTGTCAACAGTCGTAAAATTTGTATAATAGTCTCCCTGTAGAACAACAGGCAGAAATCACGCTTCCGTATATATATATATATATATATATAATACATATATATATATATATACACATTTAACTGCAATGACCACGCAGTATATTAATGTATAGAAACGACGTAAGTATAGAGGAGCGTTCTGCACACGAGGAAGAGAAATAACGAACAATGAAAAATGAGGTACCCCCCGGGAATCGAACCCAGGATCTTCCAATTGCCGGTCAGATATGCTATCCACTACACCACAGGCCTCGATCAGTCAGAAGTCGTAATTCTCCTACATAGGGCAGAAACCAATGCCCTAAGAGGGCACCCTCGCAAATCGTGAATATGTACATTTAACTGCAATGACCACGCGGTATATTAATGTATAGAAATGACGTAAGTATAGCATACTTACAAATATGCATATATATATATATATATATATATATATATATATATATATATATATATATATATATATATAGACACCTGTATATTCAAGGCACTTCACGTTTATTACTTACAAAATATCTCCGACTTGAACACCATGTGGTGAAGAATAGATTTCCATTTCACTGTTTGTGAATTCTTGTGTGTTAGACCCCATTGTAGCCGACCAAACGAGAATGTTCACTAGATAAATAACACCTAGTATGCTCTTGATATGAAAGTGCACACTTTTATATGTGAGGCATTGCTCCAATTCAAGTGACGTAGGCCTGAACTCAAAAGCCAATCGTCAACTCGTCAACGCTTCTGTGGGCGTGGTTTCGCCAAAATTGGTTTATGCATCCCTCAGATTTTTATAATTTAGTAAATGGACGCTCAACATAATTATTTTAAATACATTTTTAGCACTATTAAAATTTGGTATTATTATTATTATTACATATCTACGTCCCCATTTTGGGTACATAATTCTAATTGTTATAAATTAGTTGCAGTTGTACATTTTTATAATTCACCACTTTATATGAGTTATTTAATGTATAATTAACTATCTCAATTCATATTTTGTAGTTGCTTTGAATTCAACCTACTTTTTTTTAAATATAGTTTTGCCCATTTTAAGATATTAAAATAAATCAGTACAAGAAACTAATTCTAGAAGGCTGGTGTGGGACTGCACATCAGCAATTGGTGTTAGATGTAGGCGAAAATAAAAATTGACTATATCTCATACACCTATAATAATAAATTAAAACCAGTATGGGCGTAAATGTGTATCTTATGTAATATGCACTTTCTCAATAAAGATTATTATGATTATTAGTATTAAAATATTAATGGGGAGGAACTCTCGGTGAATTATAATAAAAGGTTCTGGTAGAACTCTAAATTTATAACAGATCTTTTGGACTTGTATAAGCTCCTCCAAGATGATCGGTTTCTCAAATGTTCGCTATCTGCAATGTTATCATAATTAAATGAACAAACTGAAATGATGGTTTATCGTGGACAATGCATCATCGGGTCTTAGCAGATAGATTTGAGGTGTTGAGCAGCGTCTGGTCTGTTAATTTCCTGAATGGGAGACCCCAATCTTCTACGTTTAGATGTATTTGTGTCAAAACGCTGATTAGGAGTCAATTCCGCAAAGCAGTGTTTTGTTATCTCAATTCATATTTTGCAGATACTTTGAATTCAACTTACTCTTTTGTAAATATAGGTTTGCCCTTTTTAAGATATTGAAATAAATAAATCGTACCTTCATGTTAGTATACTAAAATTGACAATAAACATTATAAACATTCTATGAGAATAATTATTTAGAGTAAAAATCATATTATTTTATGTACAATGAGAATAAAATACACTGTCAATCGTGGTTCTGAAGTTTTTCTGTATTTCTGCCATAAACCCACTTTAAAGGGTTAATTATATATATCGCTGCATTACGTTTAAGAATAATTTTTGATTAATTTTTAGAACTATTAAAATTAATATGAGACTTCCCATAGACGGTGTTCGTAGACTCGCTGGTTATTACGTGTATATATATTATATATATATATATATATATATACAAGATAGAGAAGAGTTAGTATAATAATAACAATAATAATTATAATAATATATAAGAGAGAGAGAGGAGAGAGTGCTGCTTAAAAAAATAATTATTTGAAATTATATTTTGAGGTTTGTATTTATGTACAATACTTTAGATAAATCATGAAGAATGCTTTTAGTAGACGGGGAAAAGCGATTTTGTCTTTCATGATGGATAATTAAATAGAGAAATTTTGGCTCCATAAAGTCACGGTGGTCCACAATATGATATTTATCTAAGAGCGGTGAATTTACTTTCAAACAACAGGTATTTGAAATTTAGGTTAACCTGAAGACTTCAAATGCACGAAATCATAATTAAAGAATAAACTGTAGTAATGGTTTATTATCTTAACCGTGATTTTATATATATATATATAATATATATATATATATATATATATATATATACTGTATATGTATATATAAACGGGTGCCATAAAAAGGGTACATTTTAAAAAGGCTATAAAATCAACATTTGTCATTTAATTTTAATAAAACTTGTACACATAAAACATGTATTTTTCTATATACAAACAAGTTTCAGACTAAAATATCAAATAATTCAAATTCTATCAACATTTAACGAAAGAATATGATTTTTCTACTTAACATGCAGAAATTATTAAACCTTTTTAATATTTTTTTTTAATAAAATAATTTTTAACTAAAATTTACCTGAAACTATTAAAAAAATCGTTTGAAATGCTTTCCTTCCATTTTAATAACTTTTTTTGTTCTTGGCCGGAATTCATCTATGGCTCGATTTACTTGTTCCTGTGGAAGCTCTTCCCATTTTTGAATGATGATCTCGCGTAAATGAGCAACATCTTTTATCTTAGTCCTGTAGACTCGCTCTGCTGAGTTCTCCCACATTCCGACCAAGAATAAAAAAAGTTATTGAAATGGAAGGAAAGCATTTCGAACAATTTTTTTAATAATTTCAGGTAAACTTTACGTAAAAAATTATTTTTATAAAAAATATTAAAGAGGTTTAATAATTTTTGCATGTTAAGTAGAAAAATCATACTCTCGTTAAATGTTGATAGAATTTGAATTATTTAATATTTTAGTCTGAAAATTTGTTTGAATATAGATAAATACATATGTTTTATTGTGTAAAAGTTTCATTGAAATTAAATGACAAATGTTGATTTTATAGCCTTTTTAAAATGTACTCTTTTTTATGGCACACCCGTTACATATATATATATATATATATATATAATCATGCGGGTTGCTTCTACAGAGCTTCAATTTAATATTTAGGAGAAATCCAATGACAAGGAGAAATGTAAATGCCATGAAAAGTCTTCTTTAATGCGCAACGTTTCGAGCAATTACGCTCATCTTCAGGCTGTATGATAACAATGTGAAATTAAAATCAATAATTGAATGAAAAACCAGACAAAGAAAATTTCTATAACCTATTCATAAAGGCAAACTTTAAAAGACTGAAAAAAGAGGGTTAAATTCTAAGTTATACAGATTTACATTTAAAATTAAGAAGCTATTTTTAAATACATATAGTAAATGTGAAATTAATACACTGGAAAAATTAACAATAGTACACTGGAATAATGAAACTAACTAACCTTTCACTGCAATTTCCGAGGCTAGACTGATTTAAGTACAAAACGAGAGAAACATAAGATAAGATAAGATAAGATAAGATAAGATAAGATGGTGAGGGCGATTGGGGAAGGGGGGATTATAAGGAATTGGGGAAGGAGAAGGGATTATAAAAAGTTTAAAGGGACGGCTGATGAGTCAACATTTAACGTCGGGGTCAAAGTTTTAATATAAAGCGATTCCAGAATTCTAAGTGAGTTGGGACAAGTATTACAACCAAGAATTTTAAAATTTTCTAAAGTGACATCAGTTTTACACATGATACTGTGTTCCCGAATGCTAGAAACTTCTTTAGTTTTTAAAATTTTACCTGTTCGGCCACTTATTCCCATATGCGAATAAAATCTAGCCCTGAGAGAGCGAACAGTGCTGCCAATGTAATTCCCAAGGAGACACCTGGGGCAGGTAAATAAATATACAACACCGCTACGCAACGAGTCAGGGGTTCATCCTTCGCTGAGAAAAAGCTACCTAAAGACGTTTTATTAATAAATATGATGCGGAAATCAGTATGATAAAAAAATTTCCTTAACAACTTTGTAAATTTAAGCTTAAATTCCTTATTCAAAGGACCCATTTCAGGTACCAAGAAATATTTTATATCCTTCGGCACTGTAATACAAGGAAGTTGAGGGCTATAAACATTATTTAAGAAGGATCTAATTAGTTTATCTACATATTGAACAGGAAAACTATTATTGGTAAAGTATGATCTTAGATTATTAAATTCATCATTAAGTAAGGTAAAACTAGAGGTCAAATTATATCCTCTGAACAGGAGAGTTTTAATACAAGACATCTTATAGTTGAAATCAGTAAAACTAAAAAAATTCATGCCCAAACCAGTGAAAGTGGGTTTCCTGTAAACTGATGTAGTAATAGAATCACCGTTTTTCGAAATTAAAAGATCTAAAAAGGGAAGGGAGCCATTTTTCTCAGTTTCCATTGTATACGTTATATTGGGGTGCAAAGAATTTAGGAAGTTAAAGAATTGTTGCGCTTGTACCGCATTATCAAAGACAGCTATCGAATCATCAACGAAGCGTCGATAGAAAATTGGCTTGAGATGAGTTGGAGATTGACTAAAAATTACACTTTCTAAATGAGTCATAAAAAAATCAGCTGCTAACGGTCCGACAGGTGATCCCATCCCTACACCATCAATTTGTTGGTAAACCTTATTGTTGAAAGTAAAATAGCATTGTTTGAAGACCAATTCTAAAAGTTCCTTAAAATGAGACAATGAAAAACCATGAAAAATATCAACCGAGCTAAAAACCCTATCTAAAATAATGGCAATAGTTTCAGATACAGGTACATTTGTGAAAAGCGACTTTACATCAAAACTGACAAAAAACTTTTTGAATCGAAGTTCTCACCAAGAAGGTCTTTTTGGAATTCAAACGAGTTATTTATAGTGTAAGCATTTTTCGCAAAGGGTGACAGGAGACTAACAACAAATTTTGCCAATTGAAAGGTGGGTAAGTTATACGAAGCTAAAATAGGACGGAGAGGTGTTCCAACTTTATGGATTTTAGGCAAACAGTATAATTGAGCCAGATTAGCACCAGATGCGAACAACTGAGAGTAAGTATCGTTTTTTATTATCTTTAAGGACTTTAGTCGTGACAGAAATCTATTAACCTGGTCTTCTAACCTTACAATGACTTTATTGACAGGTTCAAGAATTTGTTTGAATTTAGTAAGATCACTTAGGATTTCATTAGTTTTGTTTATGTAGTCCGATTTATTCAAAATAACCACTCCGTTACCCTTGTCCGGTCTGGTCACGACAATCTCCTGGTTCTTTGCCAAATTCTTAATACACTGCAAATCACTCTTCCTAAATATGAAAGATTGAAATTTAAGATTTCTAAGTTTATGAAAAAATTCTTGAGTTAGATTTGAGAACTGACATTTGAAATTATTGAATTCACCCACATGGGGAACATTTTTCAAGCCATTAAAAATTTTTTCAAAGTAAAGAAAAAACGAAGGCTTATATATTTGGAACAACGGAAGCTTAAATTGCAAACCAAGTGACAATAAAAACTTTTACCGAGGGGAGAGTGTGTAACTAGAAAGATTCGAAATTACCTTATCTGAATTGAAAAAATTTGGTGAATTCATTCCCAAAGCCTTTAACTTACGTTCATGTGTTTCCAAGATGGTAGAGTGAAATTTTTCTAGTTCACGTTGTACAAGAGAAATTATTAATAAATAGTCCAACAACGAAAAGGTATTTTTAAGAGTAGTTATATAATGCCCAAGAGACTTATTATGCGAGTCCGAAATTTTGATTTTATAATTAATTTCATTATTTAATAAATATTCCAGGGACGATTGATAAAATTCAGAGTCATATAGATTGTCACGGTAGAGTTTGAAGTAAACAAATTTCGGGAAAACCCTGCAGGTCCGACACATTTCAAGAAAATAACAGTCCAGTTTTGACTTGAGAAACTTTCGTGAAGTCTTCCAAACATGGCGATAAGCCCTAAGGCCATCTTGTCCATACCTTGAGTATATATAATCATGCGGGTTGCTTCTACAGAGCTTCAATTTAATATTTAGGAGAAATCCAATGACAAGGAGAAATGTAAATGCCATGAAAAGTCTTCTTTAATGCGCAACGTTTCGAGCAATTACGCTCATCTTCAGGCTGTATGATAACAATGTGAAATTAAAATCAATAATTGAATGAAAAACCAGACAAAGAAAATTTCTATAACCTATTCATAAAGGCAAACTTTAAAAGACTGAAAAAAGAGGGTTAAATTCTAAGTTATACAGATTTACATTTAAAATTACAGTGCCGAAGGATATAAAATATTTCTTGGTACCTGAAATGGGTCCTTTGAATAAGGAATTTAAGCTTAAATTTACAAAGTTGTTAAGGAAATTTTTTTATCATACTGATTTCCGCATCATATTTATTAATAAAACGTCTTTAGGTAGCTTTTTCTCAGCGAAGGATCGAACCCCTGACTCGTTGCGTAGCGGTGTTGTATATTTATTTACCTGCCCTAGGTGTCTCCTTGGGAATTACATTGGCAGCACTGTTCGCTCTCTCAGGGCTAGATTTTATTCGCATATGGGAATAAGTGGCCGAACAGGTAAAATTTTAAAAACTAAAGAAGTTTCTAGCATTCGGGAACACAGTATCAAATGTAAAACTGATGTCACTTTAGAAAATTTTAAAATTCTTGGTTGTAATACTTGTCCCAACTCACTTAGAATTCTGGAATCGCTTTATATTAAAACTTTGACCCCGACGTTAAATGTTGACTCATCAGCCGTCCCTTTAAACTTTTTATAATCCCTCCTCCTTCCCCAATTCCTTATAATCCCCCCTTCCCCAATCGCCCTCACCATCTTATCTTATCTTATCTTATCTTATCTTATCTTATGTTTTCTCGTTTTGTGCTTAAATCAGTCTAGCCTCGGAAATTGCAGTGAAAGGTTAGTTAGTTTCATTATTCCAGTGTACTATTGTTAATTTTTCCAGTGTATTAATTTCACATTTACTATATGTATTTAAAAATAGCTTCTTAATTTTAAATGTAAATCTGTATAACTTAGAATTTAACCCTCTTTTTTCAGTCTTTTAAAGTTTGCCTTTATGAATAGGTTATAGAAATTTTCTTTGTCTGGTTTTTCATTCAATTATTGATTTTAATTTCACATTGTTATCATACAGCCTGAAGATGAGCGTATTTGCTCGAAACGTTGCGCATTAAAGAAGACTTTTCATGGCATTTACATTTCTCCTTGTCATTGGATTTCTCCTAAATATTAAATTGAAGCTCTGTAGAAGCAACCCGCATGATTATATATACTCAAGGTATGGACAAGATGGCCTTAGGGCTTATCGCCATGTTTGGAAGACTTCACGAAAGTTTCTCAAGTCAAAACTGGACTGTTATTTTCTTGAAATGTGTCGGACCTGCAGGGTTTTCCCGAAATTTGTTTACTTCAAACTCTACCGTGACAATCTATATGACTCTGAATTTTATCAATCGTCCCTGGAATATTTATTAAATAATGAAATTAATTATAAAATCAAAATTTCGGACTCGCATAATAAGTCTCTTGGGCATTATATAACTACTCTTAAAAATACCTTTTCGTTGTTGGACTATTTATTAATAATTTCTCTTGTACAACGTGAACTAGAAAAATTTCACTCTACCATCTTGGAAACACATGAACGTAAGTTAAAGGCTTTGGGAATGAATTCACCAAATTTTTTCAATTCAGATAAGGTAATTTCGAATCTTTCTAGTTACACACTCTCCCCTCGGGAAAAGTTTTTACTGTCACTTGGTTTGCAATTTAAGCTTCCGTTGTTCCAAATATATAAGCCTTCGTTTTTTCTTTACTTTGAAAAATTTTTTAATGGCTTGAAAAATGTTCCCCATGTGGGTGAATTCAATAATTTCAAATGTCAGTTCTCAAATCTAACTCAAGAATTTTTTCATAAACTTAGAAATCTTAAATTTCAATCTTTCATATTTAGGAAGAGTGATTTGCAGTGTATTAAGAATTTGGCAAAGAACCAGGAGATTGTCGTGACTAGACCGGACAAGGGTAACGGAGTGGTTATTTTGAATAAATCGGACTACATAAACAAAACTAATGAAATCCTAAGTGATCTTACTAAATTCAAACAAATTCTTGAACCTGTCAATAAAGTCATTGTAAGGTTAGAAGACCAGGTTAATAGATTTCTGTCACGACTAAAGTCCTTAAAGATAATAAAAAACGATACTTACTCTCAGTTGTTCGCATCTGGTGCTAATCTGCTCAATTATACTGTTTGCCTAAAATCCATAAAGTTGGAACACCTCTCCGTCCTATTTTAGCTTCGTATAACTTACCCACCTTTCAATTGGCAAAATTTGTTGTTAGTCTCCTGTCACCCTTTGCGAAAAATGCTTACACTATAAATAACTCGTTTGAATTCCAAAAAGACCTTCTTGGTGAGAACTTCGATTCAAAAAAGTTTTTTGTCAGTTTTGATGTAAAGTCGCTTTTCACAAATGTACCTGTATCTGAAACTATTGCCATTATTTTAGATAGGGTTTTTAGCTCGGTTGATATTTTTCATGGTTTTTCATTGTCTCATTTTAAGGAACTTTTAGAATTGGTCTTCAAACAATGCTATTTTACTTTCAACAATAAGGTTTACCAACAAATTGATGGTGTAGGGATGGGATCACCTGTCGGACCGTTAGCAGCTGATTTTTTTATGACTCATTTAGAAAGTGTAATTTTTAGTCAATCTCCAACTCATCTCAAGCCAATTTTCTATCGACGCTTCGTTGATGATTCGATAGCTGTCTTTGATAATGCGGTACAAGCGCAACAATTCTTTAACTTCCTAAATTCTTTGCACCCCAATATAACGTATACAATGGAAACTGAGAAAAATGGCTCCCTTCCCTTTTTAGATCTTTTAATTTCGAAAAACGGTGATTCTATTACTACATCAGTTTACAGGAAACCCACTTTCACTGGTTTGGGCATGAATTTTTTTAGTTTTACTGATTTCAACTATAAGATGTCTTGTATTAAAACTCTCCTGTTCAGAGGATATAATTTGACCTCTAGTTTTACCTTACTTAATGATGAATTTAATAATCTAAGATCATACTTTACCAATAATAGTTTTCCTGTTCAATATGTAGATAAACTAATTAGATCCTTCTTAAATAATGTTTATAGCCCTCAACTTCCTTGTATTACAGTGCCGAAGGATATAAAATATTTCTTGGTACCTGAAATGGGTCCTTTGAATAAGGAATTTAAGCTTAAATTTACAAAGTTGTTAAGGAAATTTTTTTATCATACTGATTTCCGCATCATATTTATTAATAAAACGTCTTTAGGTAGCTTTTTCTCAGCGAAGGATCGAACCCCTGACTCGTTGCGTAGCGGTGTTGTATATTTATTTACCTGCCCTAGGTGTCTCCTTGGGAATTACATTGGCAGCACTGTTCGCTCTCTCAGGGCTAGATTTTATTCGCATATGGGAATAAGTGGCCGAACAGGTAAAATTTTAAAAACTAAAGAAGTTTCTAGCATTCGGGAACACAGTATCAAATGTAAAACTGATGTCACTTTAGAAAATTTTAAAATTCTTGGTTGTAATACTTGTCCCAACTCACTTAGAATTCTGGAATCGCTTTATATTAAAACTTTGACCCCGACGTTAAATGTTGACTCATCAGCCGTCCCTTTAAACTTTTTATAATCCCTCCTCCTTCCCCAATTCCTTATAATCCCCCCTTCCCCAATCGCCCTCACCATCTTATCTTATCTTATCTTATCTTATCTTATCTTATGTTTTCTCGTTTTGCTTAAATCAGTCTAGCCTCGGAAATTGCAGTGAAAGGTTAGTTAGTTTCATTATTCCAGTGTACTATTGTTAATTTTTCCAGTGTATTAATTTCACATTTACTATATGTATTTAAAAATAGCTTCTTAATTTTAAATGTAAATCTGTATAACTTAGAATTTAACCCTCTTTTTTCAGTCTTTTAAAGTTTGCCTTTATGAATAGGTTATAGAAATTTTCTTTGTCTGGTTTTTCATTCAATTATTGATTTTAATTTCACATTGTTATCATACAGCCTGAAGATGAGCGTAATTGCTCGAAACGTTGCGCATTAAAGAAGACTTTTCATGGCATTTACATTTCTCCTTGTCATTGGATTTCTCCTAAATATTATATATATATATATATATATATATATATATATATATATATATATATATACAGTATATATATATATATATATTAGAAATTATACAGAGTGTGTGTGTGTGTGTGTGTGTGTGTGTGTGTGTGTGTGTGTGTGTGGAGGTAGTTTATCGAGATTTACTTTAACTGAAACTAAGAAATGTCGTACTTTTGAAAATTCCAGAAAGTTTACTAATGTAAAAATAACAAAAATAATAATAATAGTAATAATAAATAATAATAATAATAATAAGAATAATAATAATAATAATAATAATAAATATTTTAAGGATTCGTTTTTTTTGGGTGGGGGATGGCGGTTAGAGCTGCGTTAATTCACCTTTATGTGTGTGTTTTTTGAAGCAAAGCGATGGCAATTTATATGTCCGTAAATAACTGTGTACACTCTATACAACTGGTTGTGAGGTGAATGGCTGCCTTCTAAGCCTGATGGCTGCGATGCGCCACGGCTGCGAACGGATGGATCTTCTATCCTTGTGTTTAGGCTACCCACACACCCACATGCATATATATATATATATATATATATATATCTTTTGTGGACCTGAGCAGCCTTAGGTTAGGATACCTCTTGAAGTTCACATACATATATATAAAAGAAGATTTCCTTTACATGCATACACACCCACATATATATATATTTGTAGGACTGAGCAGCCCGTTTAGGTTACCCTTAGCGGTCACAGATTTATATATAAATGGGGGTGAAGGGGCCTGAAGGGGGTGGAAGGGTGTGAAAGGGGGTGCAAAACACTCGCAACCTGTTGCATGCAATGTTGCAAGTTGCAAAGTTGCATTGCAATTACACTCTCCCATTTTGTGGTAGTGCTACTAACACATTTAAAATTGTTTTTAGTGGAAGAATTACGGAGTACGGTTTTACAAGAGCAGGGACTCGGCCTTTCAGGTAGACAGGACTGATTGATAACGAAAGATAATGAAATTTTAACTTTCTTTTTAACTTTTAAATATCTCCTAACTGTTTTGTCATCGATCTCACTCAACTGACAGTTTTTTTCGATTCCAATACATTTTGTGTTATTAGTTTTTATGTTTGATTCGAACTCCGGAATTGAAAGTCATTTAAGAACAGGAATTTTGGCCAGAATCAGAATCATAATCGAAGATTTTTTCAAAGTTTTCAAATATTAGATCCCGGTATTGAACTCCGTGAACAGCTTGAACTTTTGAGGAAAACAGGGATCCGACCACTTGGCAGCAGTATAAACGGATCCCTATTTTCAGCTTCATGTTGAGGGTTGGAGAGCTCTACTTTTGGCGCATACATAAATGTAACTGTTTAAGGACACTTATTTTCCAATAACCAGAAAAGCAACAAGTTTACGTACGAGTCACACTTATGGCAAGTACTTTCTTCTGAGAATTCTTACTTCAATAAAATTCTGACAGCCTTCGATTTAAATAACTGACTTCATTTATTGAGAGTGGACTGAAGGTCCAAACGAACAATATGTCGTGTCTGTTGTTGTCGTCATCGTAAACTTTTCCCAAGTAAAGTTTATTAAGTATTTGATGTACTGTTGGGTTCCGAATTTCTCTCCGCCGCGGTGAAACCCCCTAAATAAAAATGATACATTCTTCCGTTGCTCCGCTCGTGGTTAGGTGTTGGATAACCATACACATAAGGATGTTAGCGGAGCACTTAAGTCACGACAATTATTTAGGCTTCGTATTAGTTTTTCATTTAACTTCAACTGAGGAACTAACATTGCTCAGCGTTGGAATATTTTTAGAATTTACCTTTAAACCACTAATATAAATTTACAGTTATTATAAAACGCAGTTGTTTCTATACTTTTAATCTTATGTTCATTCACAGGTTATATTAAATTACACTTACATTTACAATTATTAAAGGGGAATAGGTTTTGATCGGAATTCGAGTAGGCCTAAGGAAATGAAGAATATGGCCTAGCGCGGGGCAAGAATAAACGTTTTGAGGACTGGTTTTTTTCTGTGTGAAACTTATCTGTTGGATTACCGAGGTTAAGCGACGTTGGGTCTGTTTAGTATCTAGATGGGTGACATTCATCTGCGTTCAGATGATGTAGCGTCGCATGGTTTTGATCTCTGCTGTTACAGAGGAGGCTAAGCAGTCCCAGACATTATCATCATCATCCATACATTGTTCTCACAAGTATTAAATTAATATATACTAACTTCCCGCACACACACACACACACACACACACATATATATATATATATATATATATATATATATATATATATGTATGTATATATATATATATATATATATATATATATATATATTATATATATATATATATATATATAATGAATAATGCTGTTTTATACGTGTGTACACGTATAAAACAGCATCAATATCCCGTTAGAACAGGACAGTCGTCCAGTGCCCTTTTTGTCCATTTGTCAGAGTTATCCTGCTGTATTGATTGGAATAATGCCACAGTTTTATTTCACTCTAGCAACATTGTTAATAGAAATATTCTTGAGTCTGCCATTATCCAACTTACAAATAACTTCAACATAAGCAAAGGTCTTTTTCAACTCGATCCTGTTGTTTTGAATTCCTTCAGAACGGATTTAGATAAGAAGGGTAGAACGCTAAACCTTTGGTAAACTTGTATGCTACTCTAATAACTTTTATTTTTCAATTTATTTTTATATACATCGAACTTAGACAAGAAGGGCAGAGTGCTAAAACCTGGGCAGATTTCCAGTATAAATTTGTATGCTCCTCTTATAAAGTTTATTTTTATTTTTATTTTTCAATTTATTATTTTTTTTTTTAATTAACTATAACATTAGTTCGAAACAATTCATTTGATCTTGTGTTGGATTCGAGCAAAGTGCTAAAACATCGGTAGTTTTTTCCTTACAAATTTGTATGCTCCTCCCACAATCCTTTAATGTTTAATTTTTTTTTTATTTCTCCGTTTATTGTATATATATGTTTTTTTTTCTGTAATCTATATATAGGCTGTAACTCTTTATGTACTTCAGTGTTCCTGAGGATGTCATTAGACGAAAGCGCTTGAGCACCATTCTGTTTCCTTTCCTTCGTGGTTTTATTCATCATAAATATTTTTCACGTGTTACTTTCGTGAAATAATTTTCATATATATATAACTGTGAGAATGTTTTACACTAACCATGTAGATTAGAAATCAGTAATACAGTCGAGACCACCATGGCCGAGACCGAGACCGAAACGGAGACCATATGCAATTTTTGCACGTATTCAATATTGTGTAATGTCTAATTCCTTTCCTAAGCTCTGTATTTCACAGTTGGGAATGAAGATTTTAAAGAGGTTATCAAGTGACAATTGCAAAATTTACTCATAATTTATTCACATATTCATAGTTTGTAACATTTTTCAGCAGTTAACTGCCTACTTAAAACAAGATAAATGTTCGTTACACTTGAGGAACATCAACATACTCAGCAGTGATGTAGTCGAGACCACCATGTCCGAGACCGAGACTGAGACCTAAGCACCCGAGACCTAGACCGAGATCAGAAAAAAAGGTCTCGAGTCCTACATCATTGTTAGAAACTGTAAATAATTTACCAAGACTGAAGTTTGTATAATATGAACTAAATTTTAAAACCGTTTATTATGTAACCTATTGCTATTCAAACTATTTTTTGCTTGTACCCCTTGGACAATTTCATCAATCACCTATTACCCTCATATCTTTTTCTGTAAACATAAAATAGCTCTCAAAAACTAATCAAGGCAGTGGCAGCATATAAAGGAAATAAACAACAATTTGATGCACAAAAATGTACTTGGATCCATTGTGCTATACATATACAGTACTCGTAAAAAATTATAATTATTATTATTATTATTTGCCTGTTTGCATGATGCCAAATCCTCAGTGTTTGGGCGTATATTAGTTAAGGCCAAAATTAAAGGACTCTCAGGGTCAACTATATTCCTTGTTGAAGTTTTAATTGCTGTTAGGACTGAAAATCTTTGTTCGCACAAATAAGTTGTCGAAAATGGCAATGACGGTTGAAGAGCCTCATCACTGACACCTCTGTAGGTAGTGTAGGATTTACGGCAATTATGCCAAAATTCTGTAGCACTTCCTTCTTTCACCTTCAGTTTCAATGTTTCATCTAGCTGGATTTCATTTAATTCCTCTCTCATCTCAGGTTTTAAGGCAGACCACTGCAGACACTCCGAACTGAATGGATTGAGAACCCAGTGAGTCTTTTTTCTTTCTTCTCAGATGATTCATGACTATTGTTTTGTTTGTTGATGTTAATTTGTAATTGTAATTCTCCATAAATTCTCGCAATGCCTGAAAAGTTGAAAGGGTGTTGTCCTCAAAACATTTAACCCAAAAATGGATTTTCTGTTCAAATGCCTTTATCTTGTTGTTTGCTTCAATTATACTGGCACCAAAACCCTGCAGACAGTGGCGGTTCTGGGCATAGGCGGCCGCCTAGGGCGCCAATTGGTGGCTGGGGCGACAGAGCACGCCCGTGTTTTGTTTTTTCTCAAACAGGCTCCAGTCCACGGCTCGAGAAATTTACCAATTCACGGTCTCACCATCCACGGTTGGAGATAGATATTTATCCTAAGTGATAGGTATCGATTTTGCTTGTAAAAGTCAATTTATAAAACTAAATTAAAAGTTATTTCATTAAAATAAACAAGCAATGAAATAGGTATAAGTTAAAACTGTTTATAATTATTAAATTCAAGCAGAGTAAATTAGAGTGTAGCTAGCGACGGATTTTTCTCCACTCCACAATTTCGTATGTTCTCGTTTACAGTGAGTCGTGTCTGGCCGAGCAACATGTTGAAGAGGACAAAACCGTCAGGTGCACAGGGAAGAAAGAGAAGAAAAGAGGAAGAGGAGATGCGATCGAAAAGTAGAGGTATGTCATGAACATTTTATTTAAGTTTCATTTTTATATCTAACGTTACTTTTTTAAACTGTAAAATCAAGTTAAGTTTGCTACTTTAAGTGGGCAATCCGCTATTTTAGGCAAAAATCATCAATTTTTTCTTTTTTTTGCTGAAATGACTTCTAAAATTTGTCTGCTTCATGTTTGTGTTGTCAGATTTTGGGTTTTTAGTTTAAAACCCTCACCCTCACCATAACCTACCCTTTATGGCTAGGTGTAAGGTTTATAGGGGTTCACTTTTAGTATTGGGCTTAACTAGATTTCTGCTGTTATTAACATGTACTTATCAGTGTGACCACTCTACATTTTTAATTATCCCAAGAACACCCAACAAAATTTCCCCAGAATCCCTAAGGTTATATAAATATTCGAATGATTTAATTTTTCATTGAATTATACTTTTCTTTAACAAAAATGTGACAATAATCTGGAAAATGCAAAATAAACAAATATAAACCCCAAGTAAAATAATGGCATGTGGCAGTAATAAGTTATTTATACCGTAATGACAGAAGCAACTGTGTCATCATGTTTGCTTCACATGATAACATTTATTTATATCGTTTCAGATGCACTTCTAAAATATCTTGGAAGACCGTCCTCTGCTAAAACTGGGATGTCTGTGGCCATCTACTTCCACCTCTACTTCTGCTGCGCCAGTTTCCTCAGATGAAGGCACATCAACCACCCTCTCTACCCTGCCACTTTCTTTAGGTATGGACAAGACGGTAGCATAGATATTAGTATCATATTACCGGTATTAAATTACTATATGTCCTCTTGTCTGATAACAAGGAGGGCTAAGTTGGTTAGCTTGTACAGAATGACACAATCATCATATGAATCATGTTTAACCTTCATAAGCATAATGTAAATAAATGAATTGGGGGAAAAAGCATAACATAGTTACAAAGGACATGTTTATATTTCAAATGATATAATAGTTAATACTAAAAACCAAGGACACAAATCTAGGTGAAGTTGTACTAATCGTAAACATGAGAATGGTTATGTTTAACCCATGATAAGCATATTGTAAATAAATATATTGATTCTCATCTGCTCTATATCCTTTCAGATGCACCTGAAGGATCCTCCTGTGCTGAACCTGCTGATCAAGGCACATCGATTCCGCCCATCCAGACAGATGCAGAACCAATTGATCCTGCTGAATGGCCTTCTGTCCTGAATGATAAGATGAGGACAGAATTTGTCAGACGAGGACCATACCAGGTAACACCTGACTTCATCTTTCCTAGGAGAGAGGATGGAAGAAAATGACACCACCAATACTTCAATAGAATCTTGATAAACGGAGAGAAAATGAAGAGAAGTTGGCTGATGTATTCACGGAAAAACAACAGCTTCTTCTGCTTCTGCTGCAAGCTGTTCTCAACAAAAGACTTTTCTTTAATAAAAAGAGGACTTAACGACTGGAAGAATGCAACCACCTTGCTCAATTCTCATGAAAACACGCCAGAACACTTAACCCTTTAAGCAGCCCTGAATTTTTTCTAGGATTAAGTTATGAATGCGTGTATTTGAAACGTTAGCAATTTGTACCTTTAGTCCTTAAAGGGTTAAAACATTTGATAACATGGAAGGAAATGGAGGTGCGGATTATAAAAGGGGAAACCATTGACAAAAAAGAGATGACACTCCTTGAGGCTGAGGGAAAGCGGTGGAGAGATGTTCTGGTGCGGCTGGTTGCCATAGTACAGTCTCTAGCAGTGAGGAATATGACACTGACTGAGGGGACACACAGAAACACTGCACACGCCATCAAACGGGAACTTCTTAAAAGAGGTTGAGCTCATGGCAAAATTTGACCAAGTAATGAAAGATCATATTCACAGGGTGAATAGTGGATTAACAAGTCACACCAAACCAGGAGGATCAGGCTTTAATAGGAAAACAACTAGACCTAAAACTTCCAAACCAAATTTAAAATTCAGTTATTTGCTAGCTGGCAATCTTATTCTTTTATTAAGCGACATTGTGTGATTTATTAGTGTTTTATTTATCTATTTTGTGTGCAATATACATTGCAATATTTATTTTGTTAGCAATATAGTTGGGAATATTTATGTTGTTAGCGACATATTTGGGAATCTTTATTGAGTGTTCAGTTATTATTCATACAAGATTTCTTTGTAGTTTTTGTTTCAAGACAACTTGTTCTTACTTGAAGCTAAGAGCAATAAATGAAGGAGGTGCTTTGTGTTTTAAAGATAATGTGTTCAGTGTGTTTTATTGCGGCAGAGGTTATGCACCGGGGGTAGGGAGTGTGCTGTTGACAGAGGAAGGGCACCTTTGCAAGGGTGGTGTGATTCATTTGTTAACCCTTTGTGACAAATAACAAACAGAAATGGACAAATTTTGCTTGGAAGCAACAAATCTGTATTTGATATAATCATCATGGTACTTTCTACTTTTTTGTTTGTAAGTAGTTGGTTTTAGGGCAGAACTGCCGCCTGGATTTTGCTTGGTAGATTCCTGTTACTTATTTGAGCTAGTACTGTACCAGGCAATTCTTCATCCTCATTTAATTTTCTTTTGAGCAAATATTTAACCATGAATCTAAAAACATAGAATCACAATTAGTATATACTTTCAACATTAAATATTCAGAATGCTGATATAAGAAAATAATAAGTAGAAAATGAGAGTAAATTACAGATTATGTGAATTCTAGCGACACACATGCACAACGTATGAGAAAAACAGTTCATTAATGTAATTTAATAAAAATTGTTTAAAATAATTTAAAGAAAGTGAAAGGTGAACTAGATGGAGGACCTTATTGGTAACTAAGATATGACCAAGATTTGACTGGTACCACTTTCAGGACCTTTTGGTAACACACTCTGAATACCACTGATGTGGTATTCAGGTGATTCGGTTAAGTCGTGATATTTTCGTTAGTTAGCCTTATAGGGCTAACTAAAGAAGGCTGGGGGCCCTGATCTTCAGGTGATCCATTTATTTCAGTTAGGCTACGCAAAGTACATTTTCTGCTTTAGCTTTTTAACAATTAACATATTCCTTTTATAAATCAGCGTGAAAAAATTCCGCTTTAAAATTTTACATGAATGACTGTTATGAAAGACTTTCAGATAAATTATTTTTTTTTAATGCAAAGTAAGTATTAATATATTTTTTTCCTATAACAAGAATGTAAATTAAAAAATTTTGTGAATAAGTTTTAATTTATTATCAAACCTTTAAATGAATGTGGATTCGGGTCCAGATCCTGAGTGATTAATTGGATTTTTAACGTGAATTGTGATCGGAATTTTTTCTTTTTCGTAACTGGAATCGAAATCGGAAGTTGGTTTAGGTAGAAATCTGAAATTAAATCATTTCCAAAATTCTTGTTTGAGAGCAGAATTGGAATTGCAAACGGATTCTCGAAGGGTCTGAGTTGTCATTCATTGACAATTTGACATGCTCGCAACATTTGTTAGAGCTTGTTAAAATGCTAAAACCCATGCATAAAATATTTAAAATTTTGAAAATTTTTCGAAGGACTAGCGAATGAAAATGTTCTAAGAACCTGAACGGACTTATTCTTTGTTACTGGGAATGGAGTGGTATATAAATAAATAAGTCAAGGTGTTGTTATACATATAAAAAAGTTTCATTTGTCATTTATAGACATGTTCGGGTTTGAACGGTTTGGAAACAGGGTTCGTTGAAGGAAAGGCATTTAATTGAGTTTTTCAGAAATGCTAACAAACTTGTCATTGTTAGTAAACACTCATCTAACTATCACTTTACAGTAAAAGGATGTTTTCAGACTTTCACTTAATGCTGAATCTATCATATGTAGCTACTGGCAAAAAAAGGAACAAAATATTCAAAGTTCATCTTAACGTAACGTAACTCTTAGTATTAGGGACAGATAGAATGAAGTTAAAGAACCTGCTTACGATTTGGCAACCGTGCAATCAAACTCGTGAGTATAGTAAGTAGGTTTATCCCACTAGAAAAGTTTGTTAACCATTCATAAAAAAATCCAACTTCGCTAAGGGTTCCATTAAGTATCTCATTAATCCACAGTTCAGAATAAGTAATTTCATCATTCATTCAGTATAAAAGATCGTCAACCAAATGAAAGGATAAGGGCTTCTCTTTCTCGTGTCTACTTTTACAATACTACTACGTGTCTTTTTCCACTTTCACTCAAGACATATGTCTGTGCATGATTGGTATTGATTCGTCTGTCTAGAAATTTTTTTGTGCAATAACATTATTTCCGCTTTCTTTCTTTATATTAAAAATTTTCTGTCATGTTTTCTGGTGTCTCTGATAAATTCGTTCGTGTAATCTATTTTAACTTTATCTTTATCCTCTCACGCATGACAAATTTTTCAAGTTCTGCCTTGATTGCTCTTCTTTATTTAACATTTCACTATCGCACTCTTTTTTTTTAATGTAGGAGCTTCCGCACCACGATATAAACTTATGCACAGTCCATCAGGATCATCTCCATTTACGCAACTTTCCCAGTTATCCATCACCAATGATCACTACACAAACTTTCTGCTCTCTCAGTTGACTGTCTTACACCGAACTTTTTCTTGTCTTGTCTTTTATATCATAGGATTCATGTCATTATGTTGACCTTGAGGCCTTTTCGCTTCTTTAAGCAGTAACTTTCTCTTTTCTATACGTAATAACATAACTTCTTTCTTCATACACCCACTTCTCCTTCATCAAACCATTATTCACATTTCTACTCTTAATACATTACAATGTTTCCTCTCTCACCTTGTGTAGCTATTTTCCCAATGATTTTTCTAGTTTTTTAGCAGTAATTAAATCCTCATTCAACTTTACCTCACACAATCCCTGAAACGGTTCGATAAAGCTGGAATTGCTCACAAATCTCTCACAATCTAATAATTAATTTAACCATTTTCAGATTTTTTTAAATTTATTTTCCATTTAGCGGAAAATATAAATTTTAGAAATGCACAGACTTGATCAGATCAGCAGTCAATCTCACTACCCACACAAACTGCATATCGTCCAGTGGATTTGGAAACTATTAATATCCTTTTTAATTAGAAGTTTAGAACTTAAACCTGCTGAGCATTCTGCGTTTAAAAAATTGTTATTAGTTATTTATTTAGGAAGTGAGAAATATAAGAAAATAAACAAATTATGTATCTAAAATGGTTTTATCTTCATTTAGGTCTCTCTCTCTCTCTCTCTCTCTCTCACACACACACACACACACACACACACACACGCGCGCGCGCGTTCATTCATGTATCATCGGACAGTAGTTACAGTGACATCGAAAGAGATGTAAAAAAATTTGTTTTTAGTACTAGGATATGATATTATGTATTATAAATTATATTTTCCATACTTATTAGGACATAAGTAAAAAATCTGGGATCACCTGAAGATCAGGGCCCTCAGCCTTCGTTAGTTAGCCTTATAAGGCTAACTAATGAAAATATCATGACTTAACCTAACCAATCGTCAAGGGCGTACAGTTGACCTAACGATTGGTTAGGTTAAGTCGTAATATTTTCGTTAGTTAGCCTCATAAGGCTAACTAAAGAAGGCTGTGGGCCCTGATTTTCAGGTGATCCAAAGTTTGTTTTCAGTACTTAGGACGACATTATTTAATGGTTATTCTGTTTTCAGTAATAATTAAGAAATGTAAAAATACACAACTAAAATTTACATTGTTTTATTGAAATTTTGTTTTATGAATTTATTACTAATGAAGAAATTTGTAATATTTTTGTAGAATTTCAGGTTTTTATTATTGTTTGGCATTTAATTTTTCAAAGCAAATTACAATAACCCATATACAGTATATAAATATATATATGTGTATATTTTTTTTATTATGCATCAAAAGATCCGTGATAAAAATTGTGCTGGGAGAATTATGCACATCACTACGTTTTTCACTTCGTTCCATAGGCAAGATTATTCAATTTAGTTTATGACCGTCCGAAATTGTTGTTCCATTACAAGTACAATTGACTAAAGCCAATGAGATTTAAAGCAATTTTAAGAAGTGCTAAAACTGTGCTCACCTGATTCTCTAGAAGTCATTTTTATTACTCGATGGAACTTTCTGCTGTCTTGAAAAACTTAGATTGTATAGATTGTAATAAATCTTCTCCTAAAGTTCGCCAATTCTTACCTTAAAAACGAAAATAATAATAATCTTAGTTAACCTTGGGTTTTCTTCCGCCCGAATTGTTCATTCTGACGAAGATCGAGCTTGTTGCTCCACCTTAACGTGGAATCCGAACCACGACCCACCATAGGTGGTCAGAAATTACAAAGTCCTTGCCCGGACTCGATCTCACGACCTCTCGATCAGCAGCCCAGCGTCTTAACTACTAGACCACCCAGGGTACTCATTTATCTACCAACCTATTTTTTTATGGAAGGACGAACAACTGGGTAAGTTGCACGCCTTTTGCTTTCGCCAGGAATTGAACCCGGGGCCGGTGGATTCGTAGTCAGCGTACTAACCACTACATCACTGAGGCACATAATAATAATAATAATAATGACAACTGCCAAGCTTGGGTATTAATTAAGAAGTACCAATTAACAGCTGGTTTTTATGCATATGAAAACTAAATATAACACGGCTGTAAATTCAATTTAATTAAAACAGTTTTTCTTCCCCTTTTCTTCTCTCTTAAAACTGTGATCGAGCACGAGGGGCTCGTTTTAATATCAAACCACATCGTAGCGTAGGTTTTCATCATGTATGCGGCCAGTGTTCGTAGGTTTTTGGTTTGTAGGAGTTTGCTCCTGTACCAGTGTCAAATTTTACCCAACAGTAGCTCTAATATATTCCCCTTTTATCGCCTGTTTTCTTGTTTTGTGCTTGCACCCATCAGAATAAAGGTCGCGCAGCACCTCTTTTTTGGTGAAAGTTGTGGGGTCTTCCCCATTTCCAGCCTGCTAATTGGTATAAAAGTATCAATTACAGTAAGAGAAGACAGCGCACAGCTGTTCGCTACACACATTTCAAGTTAGTTTTGCCTGCCCTCCCAATATCACCAACAAATATAAAGTATACAGTAGGCAATATCCAGAACTCGTTTCCCCATTCATACTTACTTACCTTGCATTTTATAAATAAATGAGTCTGTGTAACAAACAAATTGGGCAGAAACACGAATGTGAAGTGGTTGTTTTTGCTTTTGCTCGAAAACTATTTTATCAGATTCTCCATATTAATGTTTTTCTTAAAGTTATAAACTAAAATTAGCTATTGATTGGGCTTTTTATTATATTGAATTTTATGTACATAAAATTGACAGCAATTAAAAAATAATTATATTTTTTCAGTGATAATATACTTTTGGCTACGACTTTAATAGTGCTACCCCTTAACCCGTTAGCTATAGCTCCATTGCTTGTGTTTTGGCTGACATTTTCAGGATTCTTTATCAAACACCAATTTCTTAAATCCTTAAAACTATTGACTTAATTTATGAACTGCTCTTCTGCGACTTTGAGTGATAGCTAGTGTAAGTAGTACTGCGTGCAAAGGATGGAATTCTTCAGCCATATATGTGGCAGGATTTATAGCTTAACCCGATGCTGCCATTCAAAAAACTTCGAACTATATTCCTGGTTCATGGATTGTTTGATGAAAGAGCCCACCAATGTCCTTCATTTCACAACTGATGGAATTGCAACCCAAGGGCTGCGGGGTATCATTGTTATATTCATTTAAGTAAAGTCACAAGAAATCAAGAATTGACAAAGGAGACATCCGGAATTCAATTCCCCAAAAGTGTAAAGGAAGATGAGTGGTCGGCCCAAACTAACCCAGTCGCTAGCAACAGGGAATGAACCCAGAATTTCACCACCCAGAATCCGACATCAAATCTACTGAGCTACTAGGAGACCAAATCAAGGATTGTACAGTATACAGTATAGTTACGAACAGCGTACTTCGTTCGATGCTGAACCTTTGCATCATACGATTATCGCACCTTAAATCTACACGATAAAGAGACCAAACTCTGCTATTAAATGTTAGGTTACTTAAATAAATGATTAATCGATTGAGGCTCGAGGTCACCATCTCATCTTTTAACCAGAATAAATATCATTAAAGGAGATAAAAGGCTTCGTTGTTCTTCCTTTAATTAAACCAAACAAGAAAATAAATAAAGTTTTATAATTTTAATAAGTGCAAAAAGATAGAAGCGTGCGGAGTAATGTGGAGAATGGGGGGTAATTGGGGGATGGAGATGCTAAAACGCAGAGGGAGTGGGGCTGCATTTATGTAGAGGAGGAAATTGGGGGAGTGACAAGGGGAGCCTGATAAGAAAAAACAAATAAAAATAAGATATAATATATACTGTATGTGTGACGTCATACTATGAACTTTAGCGACCACCCTCTATCCCACACTCCCTCTACATCAGTGCTCTTCAACCTTTTTATGCTTACCGCCCACTTTTGTAACTTTTGAATCTCTGTATCGCCCACCAAAATTAAAAATGCAAAAACTCAAACTAAAAGTTATATACCCTGCATAAAACAATAAAATTAATTGCAATTACCTTTAGATTAATGAGATCCTTCACCCACTAGTGGGCGGTACCGCCCAGGTTGAAGAGCACTGCTCTACATAAATGCATTTTATGGGCGGAGCCTAACTCATTCGGCATTCTTCGTTTTAGCTCTCTGGTCAACAGTGGGATAACTCTGACAAATGGACGAAAAGGGGTACTGGACGACTGTCCCGTTCTAACGGAATATTGATGCTGTTTTACACGCGTGTGCAAATCCTTTCTCGTCTGTCCAATGTAAAAGGAATCACATTGTTTACAACCAATTTTATAGATAATGCCTGAATTATTGGTAGGACTATTTTTTACTATGATATTTTATACAATATTGTCATATGAAAATATTACATTAATATTCAAAAGTTTAAGTATATTAGCAATGCCTAAAAAGCATGGGAAAAATGGAATTACTAAAATATTCTTCGACGAAGTGCGAGGGGTTATTATTCACACGATAGAAAGTTCATTTTGCCTTGTTAAGACAAAATTCCAAAAATGTAGGTGGGTAACACAAATCACTTCCAATACTGTTGATTTTTCCTAATTCGGCATCCATGTACTGTATTCCGGACTGGCGATCCTAAGAGCGCGGAGAAACATTGAAGAAAATATGGCTTTCTTGATGAGGGTGTCATGTCCGGAGTAAAAGTGTACGTAGGACAAATTGTTTGTTTTTTCTGATAAATACTAAACTTAAAACCTGGGCTTTCCCTATGTACACGCACGTCCAAAAACGGGATTGAGTTGTTTTGGTCCATTTCTAAAGTAAACTTAATGGAAGGGACTTGATTATTTAACTGAAGGAGGAAGTCATCCAGGTCACGCTTCATGGGCCAGATACACAAAATATCGTCGACGTACCGCAACCATGGGATGCCAACCCCCAGGATTCTCGGAATGTAAGTTATTTCGAAAAACTCCATATAAATATTTGAGATGAGAGGCGAAAAGGGATTACCCATGGCCATCCCAAAAATTTGTTGATAATATTCGCTATTGAAAGTGAATTTACAGTCTTTGATGCAATGTTTAATGAGTTCCAAAACGATGTGTTCTCGTGAGAGAAAGTCAAGCATATCGTCAGTCGGCACCTTTAAACAATGAACAAACGTCAAAACTGATCACTCTATCGTTGGTTTCAGTGCGTATATTATTCGGTTTTACAGTAAGGTCCATGGAATTTTTTACATGTGAATCAGACATGACACCCCTATCAAGAAAGCCATATTTTCTTCAATGTTTTTCCGCGCTCTTAGGGTCGCCAGTCCGGAATACATGGATGCCGAATTATAAAAATAACAGTATTGGGAGTGATTTGTGTTACCCACCTGCTTTTTAGGAATCTTGTCTTAACAAGGCAAAACGAACTTTCTATCGTGTGAATAATAACCCTTGCACTTTGTCGAAGAATATTTCAGTACTTCCATTTTTCTCAAGCTTTTCAGGCATTGCTAATATACTTAAACTTTTGAATATTAATGTAATATTTTCATATGACAATATTGTAAAAAATATCATAGTAAAACATAGTCCTACCAATAATTCAGGCATTATCTATAAAATTGGTTGTAAACAATGTGATTCCTTTTACATTGGACAGACTGGAAAGGATTTGCACACGCGTGTAAAACAGCATCAATATTCCGTTAGAACGGGACAGTCGTCCACTGCCCTTTTCGTCCATTTGTCAGAGTTATCCCACTGTATTGATTGGAATAATGCTTCAATTTTGTTTCACTCAAGCAACGTTGTTAATAGAAATATTCTTGAGGCTGCCATTATTCAACTTATAAATAATTTCAACATTAGCCAGGGCCTTTTTTCGCTTGATCCTGTGTTTTGAATTCGTTCAGAACGGATTTAGACAAGACGGGCAAAGTGCTAAAACTCCGGTAGCTTTTCCCTATAAATTTGTATGCTCCTCCTACAATTTTTATTTTTTTATTATTTCTTTTGGTGACTTATGTATAGTTTCGAACTTGTTATTTATTTCAGTATTCCTGAGGATGTCATTAGACGAAAGCGCTTGAGCATCATTCTGTGTTTCCTTTTTCCTTCGTGGTTATTTTCATCATATATATATATATATATATATTAGTGGTGTTCAGATTAATCAGCATCGGCACTGGCAGAATCGGGCATTTTTTGGCCATCGGCATCGGCATCTGTCAAATTTAGCCCGTTCTCTCACTGATTCTTTGACATTTTAAAATTTTCATTACAAAACAACACCTACAGTATATTTATAGAAAATTGAACTGATAAAACACACTATTTATGATAATTTATACTCATTTCAAAGTGTAATTATATAAAAATATTTTACATTCACAAAAAGGCAAAGCTTAATAAGTTAAGTTGCCCATAAATTTACATTTTCTCTAACTAGCTAATCTCTAAATATTATTAACTATTGTAATCCCCCTACTCTATATTAAGTTGTACTTTAAAATTTATAAAACCATTATTATTATGTTGACTGTATTTTAAATTTTTTAAAAATTTTAAAACCTAAATTTTTCATTAATTTTTTTATTCAAAGTGGCCACCAGGGACTTGAAATTTTAATGAAATATTCTGTTGTTGTTTACATTGTTGAAGAAAGAAAATACCTTCAACATAATGTAAAACAATTACGTTAAATATTGGTATTCAATTTATGAAACTAAAATAAAATTATTTTTAGCAATTTACTGATTAATAAAACTTTTTAACATCATTTTAACTACGGTATATGAGTATAACAAATTCTGGTACTGTATATTGTGGAGTGAGCTAAGGAAAAGCATTTAAACAAACCTGAAATGTAAAAATATGAAAATTTAAAGTTTTCACATTAGATTAGTAAAATTTATGAAGAGAATTGATTTTTTTAAATATAGACAAAGAATCGGCATCGGTATTGGTTAAATTTTGGAATCGGTACATCACTAATCTATATAAGCTTATATTAGTGATGTACCGATTCCAAAATTTAGACAATGCCGATTCTTTGCCTATATTTTAAAAAACCAATTCCCTTTATAAATTTTACTAATTTAACGTAAAAACTTTAAATTTTCATATTTTTACATTTCATGTTTGTTTATATATATATATATATAGTCGAGTCGAATCTTTAATGTGCATGTGGCCCAAATTACAAGGCTGTCTTAATGTCATAGAACTGACTAAACATACATCAGTTTAAATAGCTGTAAAAGCGGTTGGATTCTATACATACGAGGGTAATTCAATAAGTATCCGCACTTTTTATTTTCACAATTTTATTTTCACATCTGATAAATTATAAACACATCACTTTTCAACATAGTCTCCCTGTTTCTCAATACACTTAGTCCAGCGATCTACAAGCTTCCTAATGCCATCACAAAAGAATGTTTTTGGCTGTGTGCGTAGCCAGTCATGCACCGCCTCCTTCAAGTCATCATCGCCTTGGAATCGCTGACCTCTCAAAGCGTCTTTTAGTGGTCCAAACAGGTAAAAATCCGAAGGTGCCAGGTCTGGACTGTAGGCTGGGTGGTCGAGAACTTCAAATTTAAGTTCTTGAAGGCATTTTCTAGTCTGTGCAGCGGTATGAGGGCGCACATTGTCGTGTAACAGAATAACATCTTCCGACAATCTCCCGTTGCAAGGAAGTTCAAAGCACAGCGTCAGCAGGTAAAATTATGCTAACACTGTTTTGGGATACACGAGGCTCTATCCTTGAAAATTATCTAGAGCGTGGAACTACAGTAACAAGTGCATCGTATTCTGACATGCTTCGGAATGAGCTAAAGCAAGCAATTCGCACAAAACGGAGAGGGAGATTGTCGGAAGGTGTTATTCTGTTACACGACAAATGCGCACCCTCATACCGCTGCACAGACTAGAAAATGCCTTCAAGAACTTAAATTTGAAGTTCTCGACCATCCAGCCTACAGTCCAGACCTGGCACCTTCGGATTTTTACCTGTTTGGACCACTAAAAGACGCTTTGAGAGGTCAGCGATTCCAAGGTGATGATGACCTGAAGGAGGCGGTGCATGACTGGCTACGCACACAGCCAAAAACATTCTTCTGTGATGGCATTAGGAAGCTTGTAGATTGCTGGACTAAGTGCATTGAGAAACAGGGAGACTATGTTGAGAAGTGATGTGTTTATAATCTATCAGATATGAAAATAAAATTGTGAAAATAAAAAGTGCGGATACTTATTGAATTACCCTCGTATATTAAGATTGGGAAAAAAGTCTCTTTATCACCGTTTGTACAGCATCTGAAGTGTCTTATACAAGATCTGTTACCATAAACTATTAAAGTTATAACGATCTGAGTTTGTAAGTACCAGTGGTTTGGCTCAGTTTGTGCAGAACAAGACTGAGATGCTTTCTTATTGTGGTGTGAACAATAGTAGTTGAGAAAAGGCCCCTGTATTAGAACAAAAACAGAGAGTTACTGCCACGTTCAAATATGCATTAAGTTGTATAAAAAATAATGAGGATTAGTTAAGGAGGAGCACTCTGGCTAGACACTTTTGGGAAGAATTAAAAGCAATAAATATTAGTGCAATGTCTCTCCATGCTAACATTGAAAATGTAACAGGGACTGAGAATATAGCCAATTTATGGAATATATACTCACTGTTTGAGTGAGGTATTCGATATACTCAGTGTTTGAAAAATGTGTTTGAATATGTACTTGTTAATAGATATGAGTGTTATCTGTATACTAATGATAACAAGTTTGGTTTAAAAAAGAAACATGGTCCTGACATGTGTATATATGCCTTAAAAGAGATGGTCTGTAAATACAAAACTTTTCCGGGATACTTCTAAAGCATTTGATCGTGTTAAACATGACAAATTATTTATGAAACTTGTAAATCGTAATGTATCTGGTTACTTGGTCCGTATATTAAAGTTCTGGTATAATTGCCAGACGATGGTTGTAAGATGGGTTGGGTCAATTCAGAATTATTCTCTGTAATCAATGGTGTCAGGCAGGAAGGGATATTATCTTCCTACTTATTCAGTGCTTACGAGTATATGGATAATCTATCTGTTGTACTGAACGCTTGTAAAATTGGCTGCTATCTTGGTGCAAAGATTGTCAATTTAGAGAAACCTTATTAATGTAAATAATTACTAGCTAAAGATAAGGCTAGTAAAATTCGTTGAGAGATAATCCTTAACTTACAGTATCTACATACTGTATGTGTTGTTTTAAATCTATAAATATCATGGTACTCCTGTAAATTCTCGGTCCGATTTTCTTTAACTGTTTATGGTAGGAGGATGAAATTGAAGACACTTCCTTATTTATACGATTTTATTTTATTGTGATATATAGGGGAAGGTGGGGAACAATGAGACAATGGGATTTTTATGATGTTTAAAGTTGTTTACGTGAATCATCTTTTGTGTCAAGAATATAAAGCATTAGCCACACCTACTTATTCAGTCTGCTAGCAAATATCGAAGGCAGGGGTTGTGTAGCAGCGAACTCTTCATATTTTAGCGGGTGAAGTAAAATTTTCTTAGTGAAATATATTTGATATGGCATGTTGTAAGTTTTCATTATAAAATTTATAACGTTATAATTTAAATTCATAGATATTTACTCGTGATATAACAGGTAGATAACTCATTTCAAAAATAAATATAGCCTGCTACGATATGAAGTTTAGGTATTTTTCCTGTGAGTTACAATGAGACGATTTACTACATAGGCAAGGTAATTCAAAACAAAAATGATAATAATGAAATACGGGTGAGCTTTTCAAGAAAATCTCCAGAATCGAGCAAATATTTTACGTTTCCAGCAGTGCCTGATATAGATTCAGTGCCTCAAAAGGATATTATGATGCTTCTACCTCCTCCCAGTTTATGATACAAAACGCCAAAGGACTCATTTTTCATTCGAAATGGATTTTTCTCTTATGGATTTACGCTAAGTATGTGCGTACTGTACAATAATATACGAAAATCTGTAAAAAAAATTTAATAAGCATGTTTTCGTTCTGTCTCATTTTACCCCACGAGATGTCTCATTGTACTCCACACCTGGAGAACGAGACATTTGATGGAATACAACAATAGATTAAAAATAAGAAATGTCTTTTTCATTTTATTCAAATTGAATCTGTTTTCATGAACAGTGGCGGTTCCTCATATGGGCAATATGGGCAGCCGCACAGGGCGGCATTTGTGGAGGGGCGGCATGAGCGCCTGCAAAAAAAATAAAAATAAAAATAAGAATAAATAAATAAAGAAATAAATAAAAATAAAAAATAAAATAAAATAAATAATAAAAGATCAATGACTTTGCATCAAGGAAGGTAAGAAGAGTCAGGCTTTAGATGGCAGTTGTGCTGTGGTGCAATTTATTTTGTTTCTTGTTCAAAGTGTAGCATAATAATTACCCTCTCTTAAGTGTCTTATTCTATTTATGTGATAGAGCATTTGTACAATTTAGAAATTTGATTCTCTAGTTTATTTATGGCAGTTGTGCAATTTAATTTGTATTTTTCCTGTTCATAGTATCATAATTACATTCTCTTAAGTGAGTTATTCTATTTACGTGATGAAGGATTTGTAAAATTCAGAAATTTGAGTCTTTGTTTTGGTTCTGAAGTTCCAACAATTAGTCCAATAAAAAGTTATTTTGTGAAAGAGTTATGTCTGTCCTTTATTTTGGGGGATTCGAATGTGTGTGTGTTGGCGAACAGGGGGGGGGGCGCTGAAGGTGAGGTTCGCCCAGGGCGTCATGTAAGCTAGGACCGCCACTGTTCATGAAGTTCTATAACAGAGCTAAAAATAAGAATAACATTTTATTGTAATGACTTATTTCTATGCAATAAATATGATTTTAAAACTTTTGTGTCTCATTGTTCCCCGCCTTCCCCTATATATATATATATATATATATATATATATATATATATATATATATATATATATATTATTATATACATATATATATATATATATACACACACACACGAGTATATGAGGAGATTGTAGACACAATCGACCAGGGAAGTACTCCAAGGGGGGGACGTTAGGCAGGAGAGAGGGAGTGCTGGAACTCCCATTTCTCCTTTCACTGTCCTCTTTAGTTGATCTTTTTGGTGTCTCATCTGCCCTGTGAGCAGTCAGCATGCTCTCAAACACACATTTCTCCCTCTATTCTTCACTACACATACACACATTTCACACACTACACAATTTTTTCAAAATTTATCTAAAAAATAAAAATAAAATGGCATCATCGGCCTCAAGACCTTGATTTTGGCTCTCTCCTTCTTATATATTGGGCCATTTTTGCTGGCGCTCGCCCTTGCCCTTTTTTACTACTATATATATATATATGGGAATGAACTCAGAATGGTTCCCTGAGGTTTTTTATGATACACACAGACCGTGCATGGAACAAGGAACTCTTCTAGGATAATTAAATCCACTATAGTCCGAATAAGTAATGGTAAATAACAAATACCATAGTTTTTCTTTTTCATGATGCTAGCCCGACGTGGGCAACGGGTCGCTCGCAAAGAGGTCCCATAAATATAGCTTCCCTCACCAGCTATCTGCAAAGCAGATAGCTGGTGAGGCTAGCATCATGAAAAAGAAAAACTATGGTATTTGTCATTTACCATTACTTATTCGGACTATAGTGGATTTAATTATCCTAGAAGAGTTCATTGTTCCATGCACGTCTGTGTGTATCATAAAAAACCTCAGGGAACCATTCTGAGTTCATTCCCATATTGAAACGGACATGTTATGTGCCTTGAAAAGTGGACGCTCAACTCTGCCAGTTGAGGTTTAAGTTTTGTTTTTTGGCTAAAAATATAATAGTTACCCTTTTTCTTTGATGTATTCAATCTGACGTGAAGGCAGCGAGTCTTTTGCTTATATTGAGGTTCTAAATGTAGCAGGGCTAGGCTGCTTTAAACATTAGATCTATGTCCCAAAGCTGGATTCTGTCTGCTTTGCAGATAGCTGGTGAGGGAAGCTGTATTTATGGAACCTCTTTGCGAGTGACCCGTTGCCCACGTCGGGCTAGCATCATGAAAAAGAAAACTATGGTATTTGTCATTTACCATTGCTTATTCGGACTATAGTGGATTTAATTATCCTAGAAGAGTTCCTTGTTCCATGCACGGTCTGTGTGTATCATATATATGTATATATATATATATATATATATTATATATATATATATATATATAATACACACCAAAGGTATATATATATATATATATATATATATACACACAGTATATATAATCACTCTCTCTCTCCTATACAGTATAGAAGAGAGAGAGAGAGATTATATATGTATAATTCAAATATGTCAACTATACTTAATGCATACTTAAGAAAATCAATATCATTGTTTAAAATATTCAATCTAAGAATTTATAGTACATTAAATATTTTAAATCACAATGTTGTGAACGTGCAAAATAGAATTTTCTTTAAACATTTTGCACCAGAATTTGAAAACAATAATTTTAAAGATGTTATTTATTTACACTAACAATTAATCATAAATTTATTACTTTATATCATGGAAGATGAATATATAATAAAGTAAATAATTGATAAATACATATTTAAAAGTAAATAGATAATTAAAGATCTATTATTATGAATGCATGAAAAGATTATAAGTATTTCAGTTAAAAATGACTGAATATAATAGTTTTCCTTGATAAAGAAAAAATTTTACCTGAAATTAATTCAGAAAGTTTTCTTTGTATTTTTTAATAAAATAATGAAAATTCTTCTTTTGTGCCAAATCTTTATCATCACGTTTTACCTCGTTCGCAGTGATTCATGAGTGTTGGTAATATATTAAACTTACGCGTTTCGCCGTATTCCTCAAATATTTTATGTGAACAATTTGTTTAATAACAATTACGTTAATGGTTATGAAATAATGCTAATGATAATAATTAAGCTGATAATTATAAGTCTATGTCATTAATAACACTGTTCAACAACATTTTTTTTCTCAGATGATAGTAGTCGTTTCCTTTACATTTTTCATCTCTGATTATGAAAATAGTAACGAAATTTTGCTGTTATGTCAGGTTTTCCAGAAATTTGGGGCTCAATTCTTGACCAAATTCGTGTATAGATGATAAATTGAACAAATTATTAAACCCACATTCACCAGAAAGCTGAGAGTATCCCAGCAGAAAATGTTTTAGCAAATGTAGGATGATGTAATTTCTTCTACTGACACGTTCAAACCTGCTTCTTCGTTACAGCTTCTTGGTTTACAGCTTGGATATAAATAATACTGCTGTTTTCTTTGTGAATGGGAAAGTAGAGAAAAGAATTATCATTATACTGTTAAGAACTGGCCGCCTCGTCAATCTTTCACTCATGAACAAAAAAATGTGGTGTGCCATAAATTGGTGGATCCTGATAAAGTTTACTTGCCACCTTTACACATCAAACTAGGATTGATGAAAAATTTTGTTAAGGCAATGGACAGAGCCGGAGATGGATTCGAGTGCTTGAAACAAAAATTTCATCTGATTAGTGATGCCACAATAAAAGGGAATTTTCGTTTGTCCACATATAAATGAATTAATGAAAGATGGTGACTTTGATGAAATCCTGAATGAATCTGAAAAAACAGCTTGGAATGATTTTAAAGCAGTGACCCAGAATTTTTTAGGCAACAAACAATCGCCTAACTATGCAGAATTGGTTTATGACGTCTCCAAGCTTACAGATCATTGGGATGTAATAGGAGTTTAAAATTTCACTTTTTGTATTCGCACTTGGATTTTTTCCTGCCAAACCTGGGACATACAGCGATGAAATGGAGAGCGGTTTCATCAGGACATTTCTGCGATGGAGAAACGATACCAGGGTAAGTGGAGTCCAAACATGCTGGTTGATTACTGCTGGACGCTAATAAGGAAAGCCTCAGACGCCACTTCCAAACGAAAATCAAGAAAAATATTTTAAGTAAAAAACCATTTTAATATTGTTTTTGTGTCGATTATTCTATTATATTCGAATATGAAAAGTGATTTTCTCAAAAACTTGACATGATAGCAAAATTTCGTGGTCATTTTCGTAATCAGCGTGCAAAAATCTATACGAATCACCAAACTTCATTTGAGAAAAACAAAAGGAAAAGTTCAAATTTGTTGAACTGCGATATAATTAGACTAGACAAATCAGTATTTTAACCCGTTCTAGCTGAAATAAAATAGCTACGAACGTGATAACCGTAAAATGTTATATTTAATATGTTTCTTCCACATTTTTAATAAAAACATTATTAACCAAATTCTTCTTGCATTGAATCAGTATTATTATGTTTCAGTTTTTATTCTAATGATGTAAATTAAAATAAAATTCAAATGATAACACTGGTCAACAAAGTTTTTGTCAAAGAGATATTTTTACTTGAACTATATGCAACTTTTTACGTTGATTACGGAAATGAAAACAGAATTTTTCTATCAGCCGCAGTTTTAGAGTGACACACGAATTTACATTACTTAGGATACGAGTCAAAATAGGAAGGGGCGGGGTCTGCTCCTTGCTCCTCCTCTGCTTATACTGTAAGTTGCTGCATGTCACTGTTGACTTTCATTTGTCAGTTACTGATTTCGCTCAGTGAACATTTTAGGTGAGTTCAATATGCATTTTCTACTTTGATATTGCTATTACGTCTATAAATTAGTCCAAATTTCATTTTTGATTCACTCATATTGGTGAGTAATAGACAGATTTTGAGGTTATTTTTTAATTCAGCCGTAAAAATCCTACACGTCTTATAGGTTTATTGTACTACAGTTGAATTTCCCCCAAGTATGTAAAAAAAACCTCGCAGTTTTGATGTTTATCGGAGTCAGATCTACAAACTAGTTTTTTATTCGTTTGTCACTTTCCCTCTCTGCTCTTCCTATTTTATATTATTTCTGGGCTACCTTTAGTAATGTGTATATTATGGCTAAAGCGTTTTATGGTATGGGAGTTAATAAAACTATATATAAATAATCAGCCCTTGTTGAAGCCGTTGACTCGTTTAAAATTGCTGAAGGAGGGAATTACCATATAAACCGTCCGCCAAAAAAAAAGGGTTCACTCTTAAAACAGCCATGAAATCAACATTTATTAACCAATCATACTGAAACTCATACAGAGTAAAACTATGTAAACAGTATATATTTATACCAATTTTCAGATTATTATATTACAAATTAATGATTTAATGAGGATTGTTTATGTTCAACAAATTTTGTTGGTGAACATCACTCCAGTTTTGAATTCTGGGAGTCCACAAAGGGGGTAAAACTTTGGTAATGAAATTTTTATTCTCATTTTAGTTATAAAATACATCATGAGATTTATAAAATATAGGAAATACCTCCATTAACAGTTTTTGGTCGCCCACTTCCCTCTCTTCTTTTGATAGCCCGAGTCTCGTCAATTTTCCTTAGAAGCTTTCCCAAACCATCAAGAGTCCATCCTTTGTTGGGGAATTCGGAGAGTAGTTTCGTTCGTCCATATCCCTTTTCTAATCTATACTGCTTAATTATAATCTTATCTTCCTCTGAAAATGGCATATTCACTATATTTTATAACCCTGCAAAAAACAAAATCGTATACTAGAATTTACAAAGGTGAAAATGGAAATAAAGGATTCTTGATTAGTTTGTCGAGCATCAGTTGTAGTATTATTAGAGAAATATTTACTAAATTGTTATTTTTATAGCTTTGAACTGATATTGGTTTACTAGTAGATGTTTCATGTATCTTTTTACGTGTATAAATTTCATACTGATTGTTTGAAGAATGTTGATTCCATGGATGTTTTTAGAGTGAACCCCTTTTTTTGGCAGACGGTGTGTATAGATATGTAATCAGTAGAAGCCAGACGCATGAGAGCGTTGTTCCCTGCATGAACAAACAAACCTCCGGTTCATCTTTAAGGAGCCTGACCGTAAACTCCCTGAAAACAATACCGTACGACCAGGAGGGGTGTGAACATAGATAAGATGCGGTGGTCTGGCGTGTAGGTTCGTCTTGAGCGTACCAGCACGGGGTACGTGGAACGCGAGGGCGTTGTCGTGCAGCAGGTGTGCGTGGGCGTACGGCGGGCGGGCGTGGGCAGGCTGTTTCCGAGTTCCAGGTATCACTCTTGGGACCCCTGCGGTGTTACGCCACCCTCAGATATAACTTATAAATGTTCACGAAGTCTCCCCTTAACCTATCCTAACCTTCCTCTCACTCTCACTCAACTACAACTCATAAACGGACGGGAGGCCCGCGTGACGTCATCATACAAAAATTTTCCATCTACATTTTTTGAAACTATACTACTCCATAGACAAGAAAAGTGCTGGGAAACTGATGAATACGGCAACTAAAGATGCTGTATTTTTGTATAACAATAAGCAATATACAATGGTAGATTGAATTCAGATGGGTATTCCTTTGGAGCCGACCTTCGCTAACGTCTTTTTGTGGTATCACGAAGTAAACTGATTGTTTGACTGTCCGAAGGAATTTAGACCTGTTTACTGTACCCGGTATGTGGACGATACCTTTTAACTGTTTAAATCTCCTTCACACGTTAAGCCATTCCTAGCCTTTCTCAACTCCAAACATTTTAACATAAAATTTACTTCAGAAATCGAAATTGATAATTCTGTTTCCTTTTTGGATATTACGGGTTAGGAACTAAATTTAATAGCTTTATGCCATCCAAACAGAAATTCAATTTAATTGTCACTCTTATACATAGAGATTATAATACAGGGTGTACATAAAGTCAGGATCTATTTTTGTGAAGCACTTGGAAATTATATGGAATTCAATCATAAAATGATAAAGTGGTAACATTTATTAAATAATTAAGAGTAGGATTCGACGTGACGCCCATCAGTATCCCTGCACAGCTCAAATCGTTCCGCAGCATTTCTAAACACATTCTGCAGCATTTGCGGGGTTATGTTATCTGCAGCAGTTCGTATACGTGTACGTAAGTTTTCAAGACTCGTAATCTTCGTCTGATAGACGTGCGATTTGATAAAGCCCCATGCAAAGAAATCTAAAGGGGTTAAATCTGGTGATCTCGCTGGCCAAGGTCTTTTGTTGCTTCCGCGTCCGATCCAGCGATTTGGAAAACGTCCATTTAGATAATCCTGAACAATTTTGGCATAGTGACAAGGGTTCCATCATGTTGGTTCTAAGGGGATAGGATTCTGTACATAACATGACGTAATCAGAATCTATAAATAGACCGTAATTTTTCGTACACTTCATTGTATTCGCTACCGTTGATTTGGATAGACGTGTATTGTCTACTGTTCATGATGTATCGTCGTGGTTACTTACGTCAACAATATCGTAGAAGGAAGTTTGTTCGGACTTTTCAACGAAGGATTGTCAGAAGGCGTACTAAGGAGAAGATATTTAAAGCTTCAATGAAATTTGTTTATGTGTCTAAAAATACTTTTGGTGTTAATACCGATGGATATTACACCTTGCGTTTGGATCTTTTAACTAATGAGGCTAAATCTACTATTTTAAAATTTAATTATTATCAAGTAACTGGTGTATCATTTGAAAGTATACCACAAATGAATATGTCTGGATATGTTATTAATTTTGAAGATACATTAGGTCGTAAGAAAGAGGCTAGGGAAAGGGTAGAAAGGGATCCTAATGTTGGGACATCACCAGCACCATATTTAATTGTTCCACATGCTGTTTTGTTTGAACCTAATATTGACACTTCCCATAGTGCCGAGCAAGTAATGAATCATCCCAGAACTAAATGGTTCTCACCTTTTAAAGAGTTCAGAATGTATCGTAGACTTAAGCAGGTGTGTCAATTAGGTGAACAAGTCACTGCTCAATTCCCTCATAGTTTGATTAAGATATCTACGAATGATTTATCTAAACCATTAGGTCGTATTTATGTTGGTAAATATACACCTGAAGGATCTCAAAAAAATGAATATGCATTTACGTATGTTAATAGAATTGTATTTTATGTAAAATTATTTGGTATTAAACAATAAAGCTATGTATGAGTCACAATCTTTTTATACCCAAAAAGGTAATTTGATACCCATCTGCACAGAGCGCGGGCTAGTATTACCCCGCGCTTACTTGTGTGTGTTTGGGTCATATTACACTGCTGACGTCATAATGCGTGGATGACTCGCGTACAAAATAGATAAGCCGTTAAAACAGACACACTATTTACCTCCCTTATCATCGGACCATGTAGCCACTGATTTTGTCCATGTAGCCATTAATCTCTCGGGCAGCCTCGCAGAGTTAGAGCCTCGCAGAGTATAGAAAATGCCGGCAAAACAGTATTAAGTTACGAGTTAGATCATAATTGACGCCCATCAGTATCCCTGCACAGCTCAAATCGTTCCGCAGCATTTCTAACACATCTGCAGCATTTGCGGGGTTATGTTATCTGCAGCAGTTCGTATAGTGTACGTAAGTTTTCAAGACTCGTAATCTTCGTCTGATAGACGTGCGATTGATAAAGCCCCATGCAAAGAAATCTAAAGGGGTTAAATCTGGTGATCTCGCTGGCCAAGGTCTTTTGTTGCTTCCGCGTCGATCCAGCGATTTGGAAACGTCCATTTAGATAATCCTGAACAATTTTGGCGTAGTGACAAGGAGCACCATCATGTTGATAGACGACGGGGATAGGATTGTTAGTACCGTCGTCTACCAACATGATGGTGCTCCTTGTCACTATGCCAAAATTGTTCAGGATTATCTGAATGGACGTTTTCCAAATTGCTGGATCGGACGCGGAAGCAACAGACCTTGGCCAGCGAGATCACCAGATTTAACCCCTTTAGATTTCTTTGCATGGGGCTTTATCAAATCGCACGTTTATCAGACGAAGATTACGAGTCTTGAAAATTACGTACACGTATAACGAACGCTGCCAGATAACATAACCCCGCAAATGCTGCAGAATGTGTTTAGAAATGCTGCGGAACGATTTGAGCTGTGCAGGGATACTGATGGGCGTCACGTCGAATCCTACTCTTAATTATTTAATAAATGTTACCACTTTATCATTTTATGATTGAATTCCATATAATTTCCAAGTGCTTCACAAAAACAGATCCTGACTTTATGTACACCCTGTATATGCTCAAATTATATTTTCTTTCATAATAAAATAATTTTTATTACGAATTATTTGAATTATTTCAAACTATTATCCACACTACTTGATTAACAAAAGTTCGTGTGGCTTTGAATAATAATTTTGTGGCTAAAGGAGTTCTTATAGTTCCTAAGAAAGTTTTGTGCTTTAAACTTCCATGTATAGTTTCCCATAGTATAATTTCGAAGCGAAAACTGGGAAAACTACAAAGAACATTTATCCTGAGGTGCAATTTAAATATATTTTGACTATCACTAATCGAATTGGAAGTTTTCTTAACGTTAAGAAAGCACTGCCTGCCCTTCTACGTTGGTCTGTAATTTATAAATAAAAATGTGGTGGATGTAATTCCACTTATGTAGGGATGGAGTCACGTCAAATACATGCCAGGATTAATGAACATAGAGGAGGCAGCAGTCGTATAGACTCTCTTCTTAGTAACCTGTCAAATTCGAATATTCGAAATCATTCAGAGGAAAACAGAACATCCTGTGAGGATGGATAATTTTATAATCCTTTCTAGTGTGCCCTAAGCCTGATTTGATTCTCATGGAAACTATTTCAATCTTTAAGACCAAGCCAGATCTCAATGAATATACCTTTTTTAACATGTTAAATATTCTGAAGTAATGTATATTGTTTTTGTATTTTTAGTAATTTAGCAATTTTGCTGGTTGTATCCATTAAATTTTTATTATTAATATTTTTGATTTTTATTTTTTTATCGATTTTAATGTGTATGTATCTAGTTTTTTCTACTATATTGTAACTACGAGTAGTTGTAGATACCACTGATGACAGAAGTTACTCTCGAAAACTCTAAAATAAATATGTTTGTAATTGGACTCTCATTATCATATATATATATATTATATTATATATATATAATATATTATATATATAATATATATATATATTATATATATATATATATATATATATATATATAATGCAAACCCACAAAGGAAAAAGAAAAATGATTCCAAGGCCTTTTGTGTATTCAGAAGTACACCTCGTCAGGGAATGAAGAGAGAAGATGAGATGACAAAAGTACGTACAACGGGACAGAAAAACAAAAAGATTAGGACATGATTAACAAGAGATGATTAGAGGCAAAAGGTATTTTAACAGGATATTGTCAGTTTTATACATTCCCTCACTGTTATTGAAATTATTTTTAAAATGGATAAATGCGCATTCTAGACTATTCTTTCAATTATATCTCTGTTTTTAACGAGCGCTTTAGAACTATTCCACTGCATACTATGATTACATCTATACATATGATTAAAATGCATTAGAATTATTTGCTATTCTACACACATATTTATGCTGTTTTACCCTAATATCTAACGTTTTACCCGTTTGGTCTATATATACTGAGTTACATTGTGTACAATACTGTACATCCGATCGAATACACACAACCAACCACATTATCCGGACTATTCTTTATTAGGCGTGATTTAACAGTATTATTATATTTAAAGACTACACTGATACCAATTGCTTTAAGTAAAGTTGGGAGATATTGAAAATGAACATGGTAAGGTAGGCTAAGGATACTTTTACGCTCAAATTCCTCTACAGTTACACTATTATAATACCTATTCTTGGCTTTCCTAAGGCAGTTGTCTAAAAATGAAATAGGTTAACATAATTTAGTACCAATATTCATGATATTGCATAACTCTGAATCTAAAAATTTAGGACTGACAACTCTCACTGCTCTAACAAACATAGCAAAGAAAATAGAAGATTTAATCGAGGGATGATGATCAGAAGAATATAAATGCACATAAGAGTTATTATTAGTAGGCTTAAGATAAACTTCAAATTTTAAATGATTAAAGCATCTCCGAATTTTTAGATCCAGAAAAGATAAGCTTCCATCATTTTCTTTTTCAACCGTGAACTTAATCGATGGGACTAAATTGTTGAGCCTACTAAGAAATAAGTCAACATCCAAATTATTAGGCCAAAGGCATAAAATATCATCTATATACCTGTATCAAACAAGGTTAAAATTAACAATAGTAGGCAAAATTCTGCTTTCAAAAAATTTCATATATAAGTTAGCTAATACCGGTGAGAGGGGATTTCCCATCGCCAATCCAAATGGTAATTCAAACGCCAATCCAAACGGGTAAAAGAGCATAAATATGCGTGAAGAACAGCAAATAATTCTAATGCATTGTTTAATCATATGTATGGATGTAATCATAGTATGAAGTGGGATAGTTCTAAAGCGCTCGTTAAAAACAGAGATATAATTGAAAGGAATATTCTATGCATTTATCCATTTTAAAAATAATTTCATTAACAGTGCGGGAATGTATAAAACTAACAATATCCTGTTAAAATACCTTTTGCCTCTAATCAACTCTTGTTAATCATATGCTAATCCTTTTGTTTTTCTGTCCCATTGTACAGTATATATTTTCATCATCTCGCCTTCTCCCTTCATTCCCTGACTAGGTGTACCTTCTGAATACACGAAAAGCCTTGGGATCATTTTTCTTTTTCCTTGTGGGTTTGCATCATTCATTCATTTCACGTGTTTAATTGTGAAATTCATCCCATATATATATATATATGGAATTGAGCCCAGAATGGTCCCCTTAGATTTTTCATGATACACACAAACCGTGCAAGGAACAAGGAACTCTTCTGAGAAAATTAAATCCACTATAGTCCGAATAAGTAATGGTAAATAACAAACACTATAGTTTTTTTTCTTTTTCATGATGTTAGCCGGACGTGGGCAACGGGTCACTCGCAAAGAGGCCCAAAAGATATAGCTTCCCTCACCAGCTATCTGCAAAGCAGATAGGATCCAGCTTTGGGAAAGGATCTAGGGCTTAAAGCATCCCAACCGAACTATATTCAGAACCTCAGTGTAAGCATTTAAGCATATAAGATGCTTTAAACCTTAGATCCTGTCCCAAAGCTAGATCCTATCTGCTTTGCAGATAGTTGGTGAGAGAAGCTATATTTTTGGGGCCTCTTTGCGAGTGACCCGTTGCCCACGTCGGGCTAACATCATGAAAAAGAAAAAACTAGTGTTTGTTATTTACCATTACTTATTCGGACTATAGTGGATTTAATTTTCCAAGAAGAGTTCATTGTTCCATGCGCAGTCTGTGTGTATCATATATATATATATATATATATATATATATATATACCCGCAAGGGAGTTCTAAGCTCGTGCTCTTGAGTGCTCTTTGTGCTCATTTGTACGTGCTTGTTCCTGGAGGTTTCACGTGCGCCCTCCCGGCCCTAACACCCAAGGATGATAGGGCTCGACCCTGCAGTCCTTGTCATCCTTGGTCTTTTTCCACTTCGACTGTCCCCTCCACCCTTTCTTTTTCCGCTGTCTTTCCTCTCACTTTTTCTTTGTTTTTTCCGCCGAGAGATGCCCTTTTAAATAGAGGCGAATCGGTTCTTCCCGAACTTGTAAAAAAAAAAAAATATATACACACACACCACACTCGTATATATATATATATATTATTATATACCTTTCAACCTTTCAACCATGGATTTTAGGTCCTCCCTTTTTTCCGTACCGTAACTGTTGAAATTTCGCAGTGTTAAACTTCATATTGTTGTCTTCCGTCCACTTGTAGATTCTGTTCATGTCGGTTTGTAGAGATCCTATATCTTCTGGGTTTCTTATTTTTCTACTGATCTTTGTGTCATCGGCAAAGGATGTTACTGTGCTGTCTGTGGTAACGTCCTCATCTAAGGGGTTCCAGAAAACCTTAGCCCCCCATTTGCAGCTTACATGTTTACTTATATCGAAATAGTTTTTAGTGATTATAAAAATATATCAAATTCTTTATTTATTGCAGGTATTAAAATTACTCTAGCTGATAAAGTGATAATATAATGGCTTCTCAATTAATTGGTGATTCGGAGCAATAACATTTCGGGAAGCTCGTGATACTGGAGCCACCTTTATAACACGTTCATGGGTTGCTAAAAAGTTGCGAAGAAGTGAGGACTTCGTCAAAAGAAATTGGAATAAAACTTTGGATGAATGTGAATGGATACAACCAAATCTGGGCGCCCAAATTTCCACTCTCTCAGGAAACAAAGGACATCATTGAAAGCGGTACGCGTAAGCGGAAAAACAGCTGTGCTAAACTTTCTAGAGAGATCGAAGTGCTGAGAGGAAAGATCGTTAGTGGTGAGATAATTCGACTGTACCGTCATAGGCAATGTTTAAAGCCTTGGCATGAACTTCCAAAGCCAAGAAAAACTCAACTTAACATCGATGACAGAATGTGGTTTGCCCATTATCTTGAAGATTGGGATGTGGATGATTTCATGCATTTAGCTGTCTCCGATGAATTTTTTGTTTACGTAACACGTCGGCCTAACTACCAAAATGGTCGAGTGTGGGCCACAACACCAGATGAAACCGATGACAATGAACATTATCGCGAATTATTAAAAAGTCCAGACTGTGTTGATGTGTTTGTTTTGTTCACTGCAAAGAAGCTCATGTGGGTGCTGAAGCCAAATGGTCAGAGTTGGGATGGACAGTATTTTTCGTGATATTATTCTATCCCAGCATGTCATTCCTTTTCTAAGAAACCCAAACAATGTTATGGATGTCGATCAGGTTACACTTCTGCAGGATAAGGCCCCCTGCTTTAAGGCATTAGCCACTCAACAGTTTTGCGGAACCATGAGATCGATTTCTTTGGAAATGAAGAATGGCCAGGAAATTCTCCTGACCCGAACGTCTGTGAACACATTGGATCAGTTATAAAGGACAAGGTTGAATGTCTCTTGTTTCAGAACCTGCAGCAAATCGATTTTCGAAGGATACAATGACGCAACACATTGAAACTGTTTTAGCAAATTTGCGTAACGATCAAGATCTATTCACGTCACTTTTGGCAAGCTACCCAAAGCGAATTCAGGCTGTCTTGAAAGCCAATGGCGGGAACACCAAGTTTTAATTGTTTTTCATTAAATGCAGGATTAAATTCTCTTTTGTAAGGTATGTTTAGTTTACTGTAGCCATGGACGGGGGGGGGCTAAGGTTTATTGGAGCCCCGTATGTAAGTTAGCATGATTATGAAGAGTAGTGGAGCTAATACTGTTCCTTGTGGTACTGAGCTCTATATATATATATATATATATATATATATCAAATAGGATCCCTCTTAAGGAGACGTAGTTTTACATTTAGGATAAAAACGAAGACGTAGAGCAAAAAAGTCATTATATTTGGCTGCAGCCGACGTTTCGGGCAACTCTACCCATTTTCAAGGCCTAATAAATAAAAGCTAAAATTAATACATGACAAAAAAATATATAAATGTCGAGAACTAAAACTAATCTAGAGTACAAAATTAAAACTGTTCATGGATAAAAATAAAAATTACAAAGCACAAACGGGCATAAGCCAAAATCAAATCGAAAGTAAAAATTATATAAATGACAAAAATATACGAGTGATAAAAATTAAACTTAAAACTAAAGACATTCAAACGTAAAATTGTTAAAAAACTACTAATAAAAAGTTAAACGGAATAAAAAGTTGAACGAAAAATCACAAGAGTAAACCAACATACCATGCTCACTTGACAGCCACAAAAACTGAAGCGAAAAGGAGACAGGATCACAAGGGAAAATTTAGTATGTAGTTATTCTAATTAATATAAAGGGGGTAACAGCTAGAATAATATTTAAACTAGAGTTCAAAAATATAATACACAAAGATTCATAAATACAGAGGGAGGACAGGCATTTTAATGATTTAAGAATTTTAAAATTGTTAACAGAAATGTCAACCTTACACTTGATAGAATGACTTTTAATAGCAGACTGTTCCTTTTTCGACAAAACTTTCCCTGTCCTATTGCTAATACCCATATGGGAGCAAAATCTCGCCTGCAAAGAACGAACTGTACTGCCAACGTAGTTCCCCTGGGAACACCCAGGGCAAGTAAACAAATAAACAACGGAACAGCTCATCGCAGAGGAGATTTTGTCCTTACATCGGAAAAAACATTCAAGGGTATTATTATTTATAAAAGCAATCTTAAAATCAACGTGATTTCCTCACAACACTCAACAATTGCTTCTTCACAAAAGTGTTAAAATGGTAGATATCAGGTAAAACAAGATATTTACAATTCTTAGGAACATCATATGTTGGGACAAGGTTGGGGGAATATACAACCCATGTCACTGCTAATAATTCTGCCAATATTAATGTTCTCGTTCTATTTTTTCAGATTTGAAGAGAGGAGACGATAACAACTAATAATTATCAATCAAAATGCCTTGGACAAAGGAGGAAAAAATTTTTTGCGTCACTACTTATTTGGAGACGAAATCATTCAAAACTGTGCAAGCGAAATTTCGCAGGAAGTTCAACTTCAACAATTATCCCCAGAAAAGCCAAATTTATCGTTGGGCACACAATTTCAAGCCACAGGATCAGTAAACAATCTAACAAGAAAGCAGAAACACCCAGATCTGGCAGGAAGGTGACTGCAAGATCTCCTGACAATGTGAATACGGTGAGAGATTCTGTCGGAAGGAGTTCGAAAAAGTCAATCCGAAGACGTTGCCAAGATCTGGGTCTTTCACGTGCGTCAGTGCAAAGAATCTTGATCAAGGATCTTCAGCTGTACCCATACAGGATCCAGATCAAGCATAAACTCACCAGCTGACATGGCAAACGTGTTGTGATGTGCCGGTGGTTCGAGAACAAGATCGAAGAGGATCCTGACTTTCTTGATGATGTTTGGTTCAGCGACGAAGCACACTTCTTGCTCAGTGGGTATGTCAATAGCAAGAACAATGTGTTCTGGGGCACACAAGCCCCAGACGAGGTGCTTCAGAGGCCCTTGCACTCTGTGCAGGGTGTCAGGGTGATTGACAACTTCGCTCGTCGGCTTCAAGTGTGTCTGCAGCGCAACGGCGGTCATTTGGAACATGTGCTCTAATAAATGTATCCTTTGATCTAGAGACCTCAAATCTTCAGTTTTTAATTGTTGTCATATCAGCTTCCAGGAAATGTAATCTTTTTTGGAGTTTATTTTCTGAGTAATAAATTATTATCATGTCAATGGGTTCCATCTATTTTGAGACACCCGGTACATTATTAAGAAATTTACCAATAACACCTCCTACAAGATCCCGTGGAAAACCATTTTTAAAGAAAAAATCAGTATATATATATATATATATATATATACATACTGAGCTGTATATATATATACACACAGTAGCTTACGGATCACCAATTTGTAGTGGCCTAGAAACTAGGCTTACTGTAATTTTACTAATTTATGAATTAAATTGAAATAAATAATGAGGGTCACCGGTTCGGGTACAGCCCAAACAAAAATATTTAATAAGGAGAAAGAAATTACTTTGTTGTTTTGTGTTTAATTAGAAAAATAAGTGAATTATTTGCTCACAGTGATTAACAATTCTGTAACGGTAATTGTGCAATATCACAAATAACTGATGATTAGCAATAAGAAATGGTTACACAATATAAGCGTTAAGTAAATACAGTAATGCAAAGAAACACGAATTTAAGTAGGCCAATGAGATATGCGCAGTGAACACAGTAATAAGTAATTAAGCCAATAATAACTGAGGTAATGAAAGTATGGTGTGGTACAGTAAACGAACTAGGCAAGTAAAAATAAAATTCATAAATGAGCAAATAAACAAGCGGATACAAATATAGTAAGGTAATTGAATACGGTAAAATAATTGAACAAGCCTACTGTAGTCGTAATGGGAAAGTTAGTTTGCCGGAGTTGGGGACATTTTTTTTATATAGCCTATTCGCTAGGCTGAGGTTAAACTATGTAGGCTATGCGGTAGTTGCTTAACACGAGGACAGAAGGTAGGCTTATGGTCTCCGAGAAGGTTTACGGACCTGGACTTCGAAGGTGATGCATCTGAAGGCGGACTGGCCTTACCGGCGAGAGGATGAGTGTTGAGGGCTGGTAGAGACTTGTTGAAAGGGGGTCAGCGGAAACTCCTGCAACAGTGAATGTTGCTTCTTGCAGGATGAAATTATAGACGGCCTTGATGATAAACTTCGTGTATGCTCGACCGGAACCTTGAAGGAACAGCGGGTGGCGTGACGAGTGGGGTTACTGACGAAGGCGCTGAGAGCAACATGTGACTACAAAACGAGAAAATGGCAAGGGAAAGTGATTTGAGAAAGAACTCGCATTTTATAGGCCTTGGTGATGTCCTCTGGTGGGCATTTCGGAAATAGCACAAAATTTGTTTCCTCCGTGGGCTTGTTTCGTGCTCACGTGTTTGAGTTTTATAGCTTTTGTTTTAATTCCATGATGTTTGAGAAAGACGAGGAAAGGAACTTCCGGTCGGTCAATATATATATATATATATTCTATATAATATATTATATATATATATATATATATATATGTATGTATTCTGTAGGCCAACACATAAATGCGGAACACTTATTCTAAACTCCCTCGAAAATTGACAGTATCAATACAAAATATTCCTTTTCTCTAAGAGTTACCCTATTTTACGACATGCCACGTCTTTCAGACTATGGTCATCAATTAACAGGTTTCAAGTACCTTTTACCCCAGACCACGTATGCGTTTATAGTATTCCTTGTACATTCCAGAAAAGCCTTTATAAAACTTTCTTATGCTACCGTCTCTGTGGGTTATTTTAACTAGTTCTTACCTTTGCAAACACGTTCTAAACCTCAAAGGGGAGACCTAGCCATTTGCAGATTTGATTTAACTCCTGCACTGGCCCGCGACTATCAACTAAAATGTGGTTCCCAATCTTTCCTGGTTCAAGGCACCCTAATGACATCTGTCTTGTCTCGCAGCACCCCTGAGGATTTTGTGTCATGTTTCTTGTCTCCCTGAGGTTTTGCGTCTACCACTGTTTAACATGCAGTTCCCCTCTGAGCACCACGTAATTTGAAACTGAGCCTATGTAGTTTCGTTATGGAGGTAATAAATTGTCAATGTTTTTGTTTGATTTTAAATTTGCACATACTGAGTATCTTTTGAATTTTTTGGGTGAGTTTTTGTTGAAATATGACGAAACTCCGGTTTGGAAATAATTATCTAAAGGTTTCATTCAGGAGAGAACTCGCCCACTATCATTTCACACGAATAATTTATGTAAGCTGTAATAACCTTATCACGGCCTTAATATCTTACGAAGTAGGATATATACCAGTGGTGGCGAACCTTTTTTGCTGGCGGGTCATTTTTGTTACTTTTGATTTTTAGAAAAACGAAATTGGGTCACAATAATTTATTTACTTACTATTTTTAGTGAGAAACTTGTTGGATTTTAGCTGCTAATGTTTTGATCCGAGGTTTATATTTAGTTGTCTTTAGCCTCACACATGCAGCACTCATATCTGTGCCAAGGCGATTCCTAGTGGTGGATTTGACGAAATTCATGGAGGAAAACAACTGTTCACATGAATAAGATGAACGAAACATTGTTAGCAGAGCTAATGCTAGCTTTTTCATTGATGCAAAAGAATTTGGTAAAGAGTTCCATTCTGCAAGAATAAGTTCTCTACTCTTTCTATTGATTGTTGTTCTCTGGTTACACCCAAAATTTACGACTCCAATTCCTTTTCTTGTAACTTCAGATTAGATCAATAAATTTAGTCTTCCATATTGCACTTTCTTGGAAGTCAACTTATTCCATTTCTAAATTACCAATTTCAAGCCAATGAGAAGCTGATAACTGAAGATCTTCAAATTGAATAGTATGGGGGAATTGGATGAATTAAGTTGTCATACATACACATACGTTTTTAAACTTATACTATACGTTTAAAAACGTTTCAATGTGTATCAACTGTTTATTTCGGTGGGGGAATAAAATAATTTTAAACCTAAGGCAGAAAATATTAAAAATTAAAGTCATATTTTATTTAAATAAGAGCTCGTGGGTCACTAAAAATTGCCTCGTAGGTCAGTGGTTCGCCATCACTGATATATACAGCGTTGGGCTTCCGGTATTTTAAGCCTGCGGGGAACGCGGAAATCTGTTTCAGTCATCAAGCATCATTGACTCGCAACTCCGTTCCCCGAAAGCCGAACCACCGCTCCCACGTCTTTTTTTACGTCAGTGTTGACGTGATATATATATATATATATATATATATATATATATATATATATATATATATATATATATATATATATATATATATATATATATATATATAGTATATATGTTGCTTGTACCCTGTGGTGAATGGACGTGTTGTTTTGCTCTCTCTATTTAACACCCAAATTAGAAGGGAATAATCTACTCGGCGGTTTATTCTGTTTGCACCGAAAGTGTATAAAGTATCAGTGAATCCGTGCATATAAATTATAAAGTGAAATTCATTAAAATTAAGAAAGTGCAATACAGTTTACATAATTTATCACCAATTTTAACGTATATATTCAAAACGAAATACGGTTGGCATTCGAGAAAGTTTGAAACAAAGCAGGAAAAAGGTCATAAAACGCAAAGGTCAGAAAACCCTCGAAATACCCTCGACCATCGAAAGGAAAGAAACAGAATAAAAATAAAAATAAATAAAGAATTTGTGTGGGTATTTCTTCTTACGCTAATTAAGGAATAGCATGGATATGGGTCCAAATTCTCACTTAATCTGTAATTTGTGCAATTTAGTAACAACGGAAAACTAGCGATTAGATGTGATTTCTGCCAACGATGAACGACTTTATGCATGAATTGGAATGATAGGGAAATAACTCTTGTCTCGAACGCGAAACACGTCGTGGGGATCAAATTTCTATGTGGCGCATGTACACAGACCGTAAATTCTTTCGCGGTCTTTAAAGAAATGGAGATAGCAGACTCGAAAGTTACAAAAAAGAATGAAATAATGGGGACACATGGGTCCGGAATGGTCCCAACAAATAACGATATAACATATAATACGGAAGGAAGACATAGATGAAAGAAAGAAATAAGTAAAAGTTGCGAAGTAGACAAACGGTCCAACGAGCGAAATGATAAAAAGATAATAACTAAAAACGTAGAAAATAAACAGCCAAAGAAAAATAATGATAATGCCAAAACTAAGAACTTGAAAATAATAAGAAAGAAAGCAGAAGCGTAGAAAATATCGTATGCAAATACTACGCGAAAGGAACTGCAGATATCGGGATGGGCAATGCATATATGCACATCCCACATTATGCAAAATGCATTACACAAGTGGATACTGCAAGTTTGATAAGAAATGCATGTTCCACCATCTTACGGTCTGCAACACTTATGAAGATATGGGAGTTGCAAATACGAAAAAAATGCCGATACCACCACCCTCAAAGGAACGCAACGATGGAACAGAAAAAACGAACATCAAAGAAGAGTGCAATTTTTTAGACGCAGCCAACACATTTCAGCTGCTAAATACTCTCCAGCAATTACAAAACCAGCTGACAAATATAAATATAGAATCCGAGAGCCGGACAGAAGGTACGAACAAAGGCACTTCATGCGTTATCGGGACAACAGGTACCGACAAAGATAAAAAGAGGTAAATTCTCGGAGGACCACAAGGCAACGAAACCGGCACCCCCATTGGAAAACAAATCGGAACCACCTGTATGCGAAAAAGAAAGAGAAAAAATAAAAATAATCCTAGCCAACATACAGGGCCTTAAATCAAACCATTCCACGAACAAAGTTGTATACCTGAAAGGACTCATGCAAGAAGCCGGAGCAGACTTTGCATGCCTCACGGAAACTCATCTAAAGGACTGCCAGGCGAACTGTGAAAATTGTGAGTCCTGTATTGACAAAAAAGAAATACAAATTGACAACTATAACATCCTCCGAGCCGACAGAACAGTGAGACGTAAAGGAGGATGTGCTATTTACACACGCGAAAGGCACATAGCAGAAATGGCTATAAGTACCTCAAACAACTACGTAGAATGTGTAGCAGCAAAAATTGAAAAATTAAATATGGTACTAATTGTAATGTACCAAACACTCAAAATTTTCAGATTCCATTACAGAGGTAAGAAACTTGGTAAAAGATCTACACTCTCCAACCCCAAATATTTTTCTCTGTGGTGATTTTAATTTCCCATTCATGAAATATAAAAGGATAGGAAAAAATATATGTATACACCAGGACAAGGGGGGCACACGAGAAGACCAGGAGCAGGTAAAAATGCTACTAGCTTTAGCTGATGAATTTATGTTAACGCAAGAAATAACAGAAAACACAAGAAAAAACAACTGCCTAGATTTGGTATTCACAAACAACAGTAATCTAATTGATAATGTAGAAATATCCCCAACTATGATATCAGACCACAACATCATTGAAATAACAACTAATATAAAGGCAACAGGAAAGGAAAGAACACGCACAACAGAAAGAAGCAAATTCGAAATTTTTAATTTTCACTCCAAAGCTATAAACTGGGAAGATGTGACATCCAGCATGGAAGTAATAGATTGGAAAACCATTTTCGAGGCCAAGACAACGGAAGATGCTAATGACGTTAGAGGAGAAGACGTTAGAAATTGTGGAAAAACATGTCCCAAAGATACAACAAAGAGGAAAGAGAAGCAGGTTCGAAAGACAAAAGAGGGCATTGTTCGAAAGAGAAAAAGAGTGACTGCAAAATTAAGTAATTGTAAAGATAACAACATCAGAAAAATATTAAATGATAAACTACAAAGTATCGATGTCGTCATACAGGAACTAATCGAGAAGCATACAGAAAAAGAAGATGACGCTATAGAAGCGATAAAGGCTAACTCAAAGTACTTCTATAATTTCGCAAAAAGAAAGTCGAAAAACCATGCGACTATCGGACCTTTAAAAAATGAGAACAGTGATTTATCTGATGATCTAACAGAAGTATCTGAAATATTAAAGCTCAGTACGAATCATCTTTCAGTATCCCAAAAACTGACAAATTGATATGCGATAGAAACGCGTTCTTTGAAGAAGAACCACAAGGGGAAAGTATAACGGATTTCGACTTTACGACGGATGATATTACACAAGCCATAGGGAAACTAAAAACACACTCAGCGGCAGGACCGGATAAATGGAATGCCACACTGATCAAAAACTGCAAGAATGCAATCGCTGAGCCCCTATACTGGATATGGAGACGATCATAGACACGGGAGAAATACCGGGCATCCTGAAGAGCGCGAACATAGTCCCAATATATAAAGGAGGATCGATCCGAGGCCAAAAACTATAGGCCAGTGTCGCTTACATCTCATCTCACTAAAATATTTGAAAGAATAGTTAGACAGAAAATCTATGACTTTTGGAAACTCAGAAAAAATTCAATGATAACCAACACGGGTTTCGGTCAGGCAGATCATGCCTATCACAACTAATGGAACACTACAACAACATTATTGATTCACTTGAAAGTAATGAAAACTATGATGTACTATACACAGACTTTGCTAAAGCGTTCGACAAGTGTGACCACGGAATCATAATACATAAACTGAAATATATGGGAATAACAGGAAAAGTAGGGAAATGGATATATAATTTCCTTAGTGAGCGGGCAAGTCGTTACAGTACAAGGAGTATCTTCATCAGAATCAGAGGTCCTCAGCTCAGTACCACAAGGAACAGTATTAGCTCCACTACTCTTCATAATCATGCTAACTGACATAGATGAGGACGTTACCAGAGACAGCACAGTAACATCCTTTGCGGATGACACAAAGATCAGTAGAAAAATAAGAAACCCAGAAGACATAGGATCTCTACAAACCGACATAAACAAATCTACAAGTGGACGGAAGACAACAATATGAAGTTTAACACCGAGAAATTTCAGCTATTACGGTACGGAAAAAGAGAAGACCTAAATCCATGGAATATTATACCCCAAATGGACAGGAAATTCAGAGAAATTCCAGAGCAAAAGATTTAGGGGTTGTAATGACAGATGATGCGAAATTTGAAACACAAAATAAGATAGCAGTAAACAGAGCAAAGAGAATAACGGGTCAGATATTGAGAACCTTTAAACGAAGGGATAGGAATGTAATGATTCCTCTACTGAAAACCCTGATATACCCAAATTGGAATACTGCTCGGTCCTAACATCCCATATAAAAAAGAAGACATTAGACAGCTGGAGGGATCCAAGAAGCTTCACAGCCAAGATCAATGGGTGCAAAGAACTAAATTACTGGGAAAGGTTACGAGAACTAGACCTATATTCACTGGAAAGGAGAAGAGAGATACACCATTATTTACACTTGGAAAATAATGGAGAAACTAGTCCCTAATCTTACTCTGAATCCCATAACTCCCCAAACAACGGTGGAAAGTAGAAGCGGTAGACTGTGTCGTATTCCCAAATTGAAGGCGAGACAGGGAACATCCTTAACCCTGAAAGAAAATAGTTTTGTAGTGAGAGGACCAAAACTGTTTAATCAGTTGCCCAAAGACCTAAGAAACACGAAGGGAGTTGCAGTGGAAATCTTCAAAAGAAGACTAGACGCCTGGCTCAGAACAATCCCCGATGAGCCGGGCGTACCTGGCTATGTGAGGTGGAGAGCGCAAGAATCCAACTCACTACTTCACCAGGCCAACTCGAGAGGAGGGGCGACAAGCTTGACCTTCGCGAAATGAGAAATCATCGCGCGGAACCTTTGCAAAGTTGTAAAGTAAAGTGTATATATACAGTAATATATAATATATATATAATATAATATGTATATAATAATAATCTTACTAATAATAAATTCTCTATCAGTCATGGCGGATAACTTGTTGAAAATAGTCTCATATAATGTAAGGTCAGTGAGGAATTCAACTGTAGATGTTCATAAAATCTGCGACAGTGCAGATTTGATACTCCTGCAGGAGCACTGGCAACCTAAGCAAGAGCTAAAATTCCTCTCTACCATCCATGATGACTTTATGTACCATGCGTCATCAGCAGTAGACTTGTCAGATGAATTAATGTACGGTAGGCCTTTCGGTGGTGTTGCTTTCTTATTAAGGAAAAATTTGTCAAAACATATAAGATTTTTAACAAGCGATAATGTAAGGTTGTTAGGCATTGAATTACAAGTGAACAATGATTACATATTAATTGTAAACTGCTATTTACCATACAACAACGGCAGTAATCTACATGAATACATTGATTTGCTGTACAAAATTAAGTCATTATCAGATAACCCCAAATATTCTCACTGTATAATAATGGGGGACTTTAATGCACATGTGAACTCGGAATTCTTTGTAGAATTGGGTAACATGTGCGAGTCGGCCAATTTAAGTATAAGTGATGTAGCTGTATTAGGGGTAGCCAGTGGTAATTTTACATACGTTAGCGATATGAGTGGTACCACCAGGTGGATTGATCATTGTCTCACTAGTAATAATCTAAAGGATCGAATTGTTAGAGTTCATATTTTGCATGATTTCCTTCTTTCTGACCATAGACCATTAGAAATATTAATTAACGTTACTAATTTATGCGCAACACGACTTAACAAGAACTCAATAGGTAAGAATAATCGCGTCGATTGGTCCAATGTTAATATGCAGCAGAGAATAGAATACAAAGACAGAACATGTCACCTCTTTAATAATTTAGAAATTTTGCACTTTGCCTGTAATAATCCTTGCTTAAATGATTTTCACTGTAAACTCATAGATAGGGGTTATAGTAAGATGATATCCTTGTTAAGAGAAGCAGGAAGCCCCCTGATTAAATCTTACAACTATCATACTAAGATTATTCCTGGATGGAATGATTTTATTGTCCCCTGAAGAGGGAATCGAAAGACGCCTATGATTTGTGGTGCTTTCATGGTAGACCCAGATTAGGACCAGTATACATGAATCGCCATAAAGCGATGTAAACAGGAAGAAGAGTCTATTCGAGCATCAAAAGCCTGTAAAGCTCGCATAAATAACGATAATAATTTTTTTTGAAATGTGTTAAGAATCAAACGGGTGTCAAAAATGTCCTCCCTCCGACAATCGATGGGGTGTCGGGGGAGGATGAAATTGCAAAGCTGTGGAAAAAACCACTACTCTAACATTCTTAACAGTGTGAGTAGGGATAATCTTAAGATAGATTGCAGCGAAACGATTGTGGGAGGGACAAGGGAAAATACTATTGAAAAATTTATTATTTAGCTTGAGAGATATTATTTTTATTTAGGTGTAGTATTAAGGTTAAGTTTACTTTAAATAGACTCGGTAATTATAGAAATAATAATGGCCTATTTAGACACTGTCAACACAGCTACAGACTTTTTCACTGTAGGTTGCAGTGGTTTTCAGGTTAAATTTGGTCAGCAGCCAGATTACTAACTATGGTGAAGCTAAATTCATCAAAATTAATTTAGACTTACCAAAATGAAGTTGCCAGTTGAACGTTACCCTTTCAGTTTCTAACTGATTCATAAGTTTCATTTAGTTTCCAGGTTTTTTTTAATTTTCGTTGTTAAGTTTTAGGTTATTGTTTAACACACTGCTAGGTTATTTATTTGTAGGGGCTATTTCCCAGACCTAGGTTTTGCAGGTTAAGTTAGGCTAGGGCTGGATTGCCCTTAAGTTTTTGGTTTTAAAGGTTTAAGGTTTAGAAGGTTTTATTTAAGTTAAGTTAGGGCTATATTGCCTTTAGGTTTTAATAGGGGCTATAACAGCCATTTAATTATTGAGTTAGGGCCGTTGTAGCCCGGTTCGAGTTTCGTCTAGGTACCTAGTTTTTCTCTTACCTTAGTTATTTTCTTTAACTTACTTGCACCTAGTTCTGATAGGCCTCTATTTAGTTAAACATGGGTTTTGATTAATTGCAGTGGTTATTAATTAAGGATACGATTTAATTAAAGGTTGTTAGGTTTGAAGGTTGACTCAGTTTCCCGGTTTGGGTAACCACGAGCATTTTAATTTTTTTGAGAAAAAAGGGCCCGCTTCATGCGGTCAAAAATTTTCAAGACTGGGCAAAGCTCCGTTTTTCTTTGTCCCAGAAACTTTTTTTTTTCCTTCTTTTGGTTAATTAGGGAAACCCAACTTCACTAGTTGGTTAGAAACGAGGGTTTTTTATTTTTTTTATTTTGTTTATATTTTCTTTGGAAATATATGCGGTTATTTCTAACCACTTTTTTCAACATTCCCCCCAAGGGGAAAAATTTACCCAGAATTGTATTCTTGGGAAATTTTATTTATTTATTTATTTTTTAATTTTTTTTTTTGAATGAAAATGACATGCTCTTCAGAAAAGTTCCTTTTAGGTGAAATATGAAGATGAAAGCGTCTTTTCTGTAGAACGTTGGTCCTAAGTTATAGCTATTTACAATTATTTACAATTTTCTATTTGTGGTCTTCACAAAGATCCACTCTGTATTTTCCTTTGCAGTTCTTCCCGAAATCTAACTGCAGCTTGTCTTTGTGGTCGGGGTTGAGTAGCGGCAGTAGTAGTGTCAGGAGAATCTACAGTTCCTGTTTCTGTGGAAGAATTTTCCAGTTCTTCCAGGTCAATATTCGGCTTATCAGTTATTTCCAGTGGGTATAACCGATATATGTGTCTTCTGGAGAGATGACCATTGGGTGTTTTTACAGTTACATGCCTGATTATGCCATCTTCATCTGGGTGTAATGTTTCAATTACAGCAATCTTCCAGAAGTATTTGGGATTCATAGAATTTTCATCTAAGAGACATAGTTCTCCTACTTTAGGTTCTTTACTTACTGGTTGTTTGTGTTGTTGGTATTCTTTTTCCCTCAAACTACTCAAATATTCGTATCGCCATCTTTTCTTGATTTCTTGAGATTGTTTAGCTCCCTTATGAAAGTAATCCAGTATTTTCTTTCTTTCTTTGTCCTCTGTTGTTGTCATATAATCAGCATCCACCTGATCGTCTTCATTAACTGCTTCTTGGGTATCATTAGTGGTTAAAAAGTTGAATTTGGTATTGTCATACCCAAAAAGCAACTTGAAAGGAGTTAGTAGATCAGAGGAAGGATCTTCATTTGAATTAACATAAGTGAGTGGTCTTGAATTAATTGTGTTCATTATTTCAAGAACAATTGTTTTTAGTTCAGTTAACGGGATTTTTCTTCCTTTTAGGGAGGTATAGAGGGCTCTTTTGACTAAACCCACCATTCTTTCAGCTATTCCTAAGGTTCTGGGTGAATAGGCTGCTGTAAATTTCCACTGGATACCATGATCAGAGGGTACTGAGACACAAGAACATTTTGGAACCAATGTTTAAGGTAATCTTCAGATCTTTTGAAGGTGGATTGATTGTCTGAAATCAAAACCTTTGGAAGGGAGTAGTTTAAGGACAAATGGTAGAGTTCTCTTAAAAGGTTTTAGCAGAAAGGTCAGTGCAGATGTGAAGGCTGGTGAATCGGGTGGCGCAGCAAGTGAACAATAATAAGTAGACTTTCATGAATTGGTTATTCTCATCCTGGACAGAAATTGGACCAACATAGTCAAGGGCAGTTTTTTCAAAGGGTTTTTCATAGCTTAAACGTTCCGTTACTAAGGGTCCAGTAGTAGGCACTTCATAAGCCATGGCAAAGTATTTTTGGCAAAACAGACATTGTTTCAGAACCTTTTTAACTACTTGCCTTATTTTGGGGATCCAGAATTCCTGTCTGAGGAAATTGCATGTGGTAGCTAAGGTTGCATGACTGGCTTTTGCATGACATTCAGTTACAATTAACGTTGTTAAATGAGAATTTTCGGGCAGTAGTACAGGATACCTAGCAGAATAGTTAAGGTTAGTTGCATATTTATATCTCCCCATTGTTCTGACTAACCCTTCTTTGTCAATGAAGAGTTTTAGATTCTTTTGCAGCTTTGTTAGGTCCTCAACTTTTGCTCCTTTATTTAGTTTGTGGATTATTTCTTTTTCTTTTGAGAAATGTTGTTGCTGGACTAATTTTAGCCAGTAATTTGTGGCCTTAGTTTTGTAAGCTGTATGATTTTTCTCCAAGACAGCAATTTGTTCTTCCATTGTCAGGTTACATTTCGGGTTATATTTGTGAGTGCGGAAGTACTTTAAGTTTTCTATGAACCGTAGAACATAGGCAGTGATTCTGACCAGTTTTTTCCTGTTAGAGAATCTTTCCATATTTAACAAGGGAGTTTTTTCATTTATTTCTTTACAAGTTGTTTGACACACATTTATTGTTGTGTGTAAGGTTTCTTGGTGGGGGTTAAAAATTAAGTTGGTGGGCCATTCAATCTCATTTCTCAAAAATGTGGGACCATGTTGGTAAAAGTGAAGAAGTTTTTGAAATTTCTTGAAAGATATTGGTCTGGTGAGTAGGTCTGCTGGGTTGTCTTCTCCTGCTACATGTCTGAATTCCAGGTGATGGTTTAAGTTTCTTGTTGCTTCCTGAATGTCTTTCACTCTGTTTTTTACAAAGATTGATTTCATTTTTAGAGATTTTTGAGCAGTCCAATTTAAAGCCACTTGTGAGTCTGTCCAAATTATTGTTTTGAAGAACTTTTGGTTTTCTGAGTTTTCTTCTAGGTAGGTTTCTTTAAGGTATTCTAGGACTTTGGTTCCTAGGCAGATTGCCATTAATTCCAAGTTACAAATGGTCCAATTTTTTGATTTGGGATTGACTCTTGATTTAGCGTAAATTAGTTCGGATTTTCCATTTCCAACTAGATAGCAACTTACTGCATAACCTTCTTGGCTGGCATCACAAAAGATGTGGAGTTGAAGATTTTCCATGAGAGGTTTGGGATTTTCAAAAGCTTGTCTAGGAAAATTCAGAAATTCCACTTTGTTTATTTCTTTACAAAGTTTTTTCCATTCACGCAGCATTTCCAGTTCTAGATATTCATCCCAATTTTTTTTGGTAGCTGTTACTTTCTGCATGAAGAGTTTTAATTTAAACACTAAGGGTGCAACAAATCCAATTGGATCAAACAATGATTGCACAGAACTTAGTATTTCTCTTTTAGTTTTGGCTTCTGAGTTCAAGTTTACGTTTTTAGATGGAGTGTATCAGCACTTGTGTTCCAACCATATCCTAATAGTTTTACATTTTCTTTATCTTCGGAGGAGGCTATGTCATGTTTTTCAAATAGTCCTTGAAGTTCTGAGTGATTAGAGGCCCATTCATATAGCTTCAAATTATATTCAATTAAAGTGTTTACACTATAATTGTAAAGGTCTTTGAGTTCTGAGAGATTGTTGGCATTAATTAAAGCATTGTCCATGTAAAAGCGGTTAGCTAGGTAGTCTGCCACTTGGTTTTGTTGTTCATTAAAATGTGTTGTAGAGATTGTTGTAGTAAAAATGGACTGCTTTTGTTGCCAAAGGTAACTCTTCTATATTTATAGCAGATCAGGTTGTTGTCATTTGGAGCCAATTGGGTATTCTTTACCCACAGAATTTTGTGGGCATTGCAGTCAAATTCTGTTTGATATTTAAGTTGTAAATATGCTTTTTGAATGTCCCCAATCATCAAATATTTACCATGCCTTAATTTAATGCACAATTTTGCTAAGTGAGGTAGGAGTGAAGGGCAGTCCTCAGTAGCATCATTTACGGTTATTTCTTCTGGTTTGCTTTTACCCGAGGGATCTACTACAATCCTAACTTTAGTTGTTTGTACCCCAGGGCGAACTACGGGAAATGAGGTAAAAAATTTCCTGCTTGTCTTAAGTGTTCTGTTAGAGGTACTTCTTCTATTATTCCTTCCTGGAATTGTTGTTCAAGGATGTCTGAATAAGGTTGCATTAAGTTATCTTTTTTTAATTTTTTGCAAGTGGACTTTAACCTGCTAATAGCATAGTTAAAGTTTGGTGAAATTTTATCTTTTTGGTCATTCCATGGTACCTTAACAGACAATCTTTCATCTTCTATTTTAACTTCCTTTTCAAAGTTTGCAATCAGATCTTTTTCTTTGTTTGAAAGTGGTTCATCCCCAGAAATACCCAAGTTTTCTAGTTTGCTAAATTGTGCAATCTGGTGTTCAATTTTTTTTAGATCTTCATTAGAAGTTGTACTAGTAGGTAGCGGGTTGGTAATACAGAAGCTGATCTGATCTCTTATTGGTTCTTTTTCTTTTTCAGGGTAGTAATCTGAAGGGAAACCCAATAAAAGTATTCCATAGGGAGATTTATAACAAGAGGCAGTATGAATCTGATGACTGCTGAGGGCAAAAAGTTTGTGGGTTGCAGCCCCAAAAATTAACATGAAGTCAGCCACTTCATCAGCTTCAAAGTGATCTGCAAGCTGATAATTTAATGATTTTAAATAAGTTTGAAGTTTCAGTAATCCTGGAACTTCATATTTAATATTAATATCATCAATTATGATAGCTTCTATTTCTTGGTAGTTTCCAGGGTTTCTAGAATCCTCCAATTTAATTATAGCTACTTCATAATTTGGTTGTTTCTTGTCGGCTATAAATCCTGTTATGGTTATGGATTCCTCGTAGTGTTTAGTTGGAAGATTTAATTTTTTCACGAGTTCCTTGGTAATGTAGCTGGCTTGACTACAATTATCCAAAAGTGCTCTGCATTTAATTGATTTTTCTGAGTTTCTTATTCTCATTTGCATGGAAGGGATTAATGCTACTTCTTGATCAGTGTTTTTTAAACTTAATAAGTTAGTAACTTGTTTCCCTTGTTTGGAGTTTTCTTTTTGGGTAGCTACTTCCGTACTGGTTTTGGTTTTCTTATCTTCCTCTGGTTTTCCTTTTTGTTTGGTACAAAGGAAGGATAAATGGTTAGAAAACCTACAAAATGAACAGGGTTGTAAAGAAATGGGGCATTCTTTGGCTTGGTGTTTAGATGAGGTACATTTAGTACAATAATTTAATTTAGCAAGTTTTTTCAGTTTATCCCAACTTTCAGGGAAAGAATCACATTTTGAGATTCTGTGAGAGTTTTTCTTACACAATTTGCAGTAAGGTTCTCTCTGGTCAGTATATTGAGCTCTTCTTGAGGATTGTCTTTGGGTAGAAACCGCCAGAGCAGCTGTAGTTTGGCCAGAATACCATGGTTTTCTGGCTGGTTCTGGAGAGAAGTTTCTTTTTTGTTTAGGTATCAAGGTAGTTAACTCACTTTGTTCCAGATCAAAATTAACATTAGCTAAGGTTTTGGTAGCTTCAGCAATTGCTTCTTTAAATTATTAAAAGGGGTCATAGAGTTTAAACCCACAAGTTCTTAAAAATTCCTGAGTTTCTTGAGTTAGTTTATTATAATATACATACAAGAGTATATCTTCTAATTCTAATTTTTGAGTTTGCATTAAATTTATGGTAGAGTGCATATCTGCTTGAAAGTCATGAAGTGATTTAAAATTTTTGGTTATTATGGATTTAGTTAAAAGGGATTTTATTATGGAGAATTTAATTTGGCCTGGTGTTGCATAACAGCCCTCCAACTGCTGCCATGCTTCTTCATAAGATGTTTTACTTTCTTGCATGCAGTTTATTTGAATGGCAGGGTTTCCACTCAAATGTTGTTTTAGGTAGGCAAATTTCTCTTCTTCGGAAAGACCTATGTTATCATAAATGTTTCTGAATGAGGTCTTAAAGTTTTGAAATTTAGAGGGATTTCCATCAAATGGTAATATTTGAAGCTCAGGAATTTTAGTACTTATTCTTAGTTTAGGTTTGGCTTCGGCATTATTTTCTTTTTTAGTTGTTAATGCTTGTATCATTTGATCTATTTCAAAGTGGTAATAACTATTTTTTTCATCTAGTTCTTCTTGTTTATCCTCTGAGAAGCCTTCGGAACAAACATACATTCTAAGGATTTCCTCGTCTAAATTTTGTAACTTGTCCAGTTGTGAGGACAAAAGCCGAGCATGTGAATTTTTTTGTTCCTCAGTCCAATCATCCCATCTCTCTTTGATTGTAGCTAAAAGTTTAGTAGCTGAGGTTCTGATTGCTCCCCTCCTTTTTACCAGTTTACTAGTTTCAAGTGCTTCCACATCACTTCCCAACCAGGTCTCCATACTTTTTCCACGAGTGGCTTCAGTTTGATTAGCCATTTTTAGGTTTATTATAAATGATATTTATATTTAAATTTTCAGATTATGTAAAAAATTTAATTCACTGGATTTAAAACTATTGTATCAGAATTAAAACAAAAAAGGGTAACTAACTTCTCGACTGCCCACCCGGGGGCGCCATATTGAAAAATTTATTATTTAGCTTGAGAGATATTATTTTTATTTAGGTGTAGTATTAAGGTTAAGTTTACTTTAAATAGACTCGGTAATTATAGAAATAATAATGGCCTATTTAGACACTGTCAACACAGCTACAGACTTTTTCACTGTAGGTTGCAGTGGTTTTCAGGTTAAATTTGGTCAGCAGCCAGATTACTAACTATGGTGAAGCTAAATTCATCAAAATTAATTTAGACTTACCAAAAATGAAGTTGCCAGTTGAACGTTACCCTTTCAGTTTCTAACTGATTCATAAGTTTCATTTAGTTTCCAGTTTTTTTAATTTTCGTTGTTAAGTTTTAGGTTATTGTTTAACACACTGCTAGGTTATTTATTTGTAGGGGCTATTTCCCAGACCTAGGTTTTGCAGGTTAAGTTAGGCTAGGGCTGGATTGCCCTTAAGTTTTTGGTTTTAAAGGTTTAAGGTTTAGAAGGTTTTATTTAAGTTAAGTTAGGGCTATATTGCCTTTAGGTTTTAATAGGGGCTATAACAGCCATTTAATTATTGAGTTAGGGCCGTTGTAGCCCGGTTCGAGTTTCGTCTAGGTACCTAGTTTTTCTCTTACCTTAGTTATTTTCTTTAACTTACTTGCACCTAGTTCTGATAGGCCTCTATTTAGTTAAACATGGGTTTTGATTAATTGCAGTGGTTATTAATTAAGGATACGATTTAATTAAAGGTTGTTAGGTTTGAAGGTTGACTCAGTTTCCCGGTTTGGGTAACCACGAGCATTTTAATTTTTTTGAGAAAAAAGGGCCCGCTTCATGCGGTCAAAAATTTTCAAGACTGGGCAAAGCTCCGTTTTTCTTTGTCCCAGAAACTTTTTTTTTTCCTTCTTTTGGTTAATTAGGGAAACCCAACTTCACTAGTTGGTTAGAAACGAGGGTTTTTATTTTTATTTATTTTGTTTATATTTTCTTTGGAAATATATGCGGTTATTTCTAACCACTTTTTTCAACAAATACTTTGATGTCATTTTCTGAAGTAAAGAGGTTAATTAAAGAGTTAAAGACTGGTTCTGCGTCAGGGGTAGATGACTTATCGAATGAGCACTTAAAATATGCAAATGACGTAGTATGTCTGCATATATCATTGCTCCTATCAGCCATGCTTGCTCATAGCTATATCCCTGCAGAGTTCATGAGTGTATATATCTTGTCCCTGGTCAAAAATAAGTACGGAGATATTCTGTCCAGCAATAATTACAGGCCTATTGCTGTCGCTTCCTGCTTCTCGAAACTACTAGAAAAACTCTGTTACTCCGATTAATTGATTTCCTATGGACATCTCCTAATCAGTTTGGCTTTAAAAAGTCCCACTCAACTGACCTGGTATCTATGTACGTAAAGAAACAATATCTAAATACAGTGACAGTAATTGAACTATTTATAGCTGTTTCCTAGATATAAGTAAGGCATATATGATAGGGTGAACCACAATATTTTTATTTGCAAAACTAGAAACAGGAGGTTCCCATGTACATATTAAATTTATTGAAATTTTAGTATTCCACCAATCTTTCACTGTTAGGTGGGGCAATGTACTATCCGAGTGTTTTGGCAGCTCTTGCGGGGTGAGACAAGGCTCCTTGCTCTCCCCTATGCTGTTTAATGTGTATAGTGACGGATTAATTGCTTCATTTAATGAGGCAACAGTGGGATGTTGTATAGATAACACAAGGATAAATAACTTAGTTTATGCCGATGATATGATGTTAATAAGTCCCTCTGTTAAAGGTCTGGATCGGCTACTAAAAGTCTGCGAAGAGTATTCGCAGAAACATGGTATTCTTTTTAATGTTAAAAAGTAAGGTTATGCAATTTCATCCTAAAAGGTGTAATCAGCCAGCTGATATAAGGTTTAAAATGAATGGTGAAGTAATTGAGGAAGTACAAGAGTTTAAGTATTTGGGTCAAACTATTACCAGCTCCTTGAGTGATGACTCGGATATAGAAAACAATCTCGAAGCCTGTGTGCTAAAGCGAATATGGCCATAAGGAACTTTCGTTTCTGTACACGTGAAGCTAAAGACACTCTCTTTCGTACTTTTTGCAGTAATATATACAGACAGCAACTCTGGGTGAATTATAAAAAAGGTTCTGGCAGAACCCTAAATTTGCTGTACAACAGGTCTTTTAGACTCCTACATAAATTACCCCCGAGATGCTCAGCTTCGCAAATGTTTGCTACCCGCAATGTCCCGAGCTTCCCGGAGGTAACGAGACGTGCTCAACACAGTATAATGCAAAGAATTAAAAAATCAACCAACCCGATCATCCAAACTATCCATGAGTCCTGCCATTTATCCTCTAAGCTATGGACTCCTTGGTACAAAAACGTCTGTCTGTAGCTCCACTTAACTTCGACAGTGCAGTATTATTTCTACTCAATTGTATATATATATTTCTATCCTTAGTATATGAACTGTCATTGTATTAATAATATTTGTCATATGGACTATAGTCTGCAATAAACCTTTTTCATTTCATTTCATATATATATATATAGATATATATATCATCTTTCAGTATCCCAAAAAACTGACAAACTGATATGCGATAGAAACGCGTTCTTTGAAGAAGAACCACAAGGGGAAAGTATAACGGATTTCGACTTTACGACGGAGGATATTGCACAAGTCATAGGGAAACTAAAACACACTCAGCGGCAGGACCGGATAAATGGAATGCCACACTGATCAAAACTGCAAGAATGCAATCGCTGAGCCCCTTGAAATATAGGGAATAACAGGAAAAGTAGGGAAATGGATATATAATTTCCTTAGTGAGCGGAGGCAAGTCGTTACAGTACAAGGAGTATCTTCATCAGAATCAGAGGTCCTCAGCTCAGTACCACAAGGAACGGTATTAGCTCCACTACTCTTCATAATCATGCTAACTGACATAGATGAGGACGTTACCAGAGACAGCACAGTAACATCCTTTGCAGATGACACAAAGAACAGTAGAAAAATACGAAAACCAGAAGACATAGGATCTCTACAAACCGACATAAACAAAATTTACAAGTGGACGGAAGACAACAATATGAAGTTAACACCGAGAAATTTCAGCTATTACGGTACGGAAAAAGAGAAGACTAAAGTCCATGGAATATTATACCCCAAATGGACAGGAAGTCCAGAGAAATTCCAGAGCAAAAGATTTAGGGGTTGTAATGACAGATGACGCGAAATTGAAACACAAAATAAGATAGCAGTAAACAGAGCAAAGAGAATAACGGGTCAGATATTGAGAACTTTTAAACGAAGGGATAGGAATGTAATGATCCCTCTACTGAAAACCCTGAATACCCAAACTGGATACTGCTCGGTCCTAACATCCCCATATAAAAAAGAAGACATTAGACAGCTGGAGGGGATTCAAAGAAGTTCACAGCCAAGATCAATGGTGCAAAGAACTAAATTACTGGGAAAGGTTACGAGAACTGACCTATATTCACTGGAAAGGAGAAGAGAGAGATACACCATTATTTATACTTGGAAAATAATGGAGAAACTAGTCCCTAATCTTACTCTGAATCCCATAACTCCCCAAACAACGCTGGAAAGTAGAAGCGGTAGACTGTGTCGTATTCCCAAATTGAAGGCGAGACAGGGAACATCCTTAACCCTGAAAGAAAATAGTTTTGTAGTGAGAGGACCAAAACTATTTAATCAGTTGCCCAAAGACCTAAGAAACACGAAGGGAGTTGCAGTGGAAATCTTCAAAAGAAGACTTGACGCCTGGCTCAGAACAATCCCCGATGAGCCGGGCGTACCTGGCTATGTGAGGTGGAGAGCGCAAGAATCCAACTCACTACTTCACCAGGCCAACTCGAGAGGAGGGGCGACACGCTTGACCTTCGCGAAATGAGAAATCATCACGTGGAACCTTTGTAAGGTTGTAAGGTAAGGTTATATATACAAACTCAGAATGGTCACCTGAGAAACTTATATGTTAAACACAGACCGTGTATGGAATAAGGAACTCGAATAAGTAATGATAAATGACAAATACTATAGTTTTTCTTTTTCATAATGTTAGCCAGCCCGACGTGGGCAACGGGTCACTCGTGGGTCACTTTACGATTCCCTACGCCCCTACGCTAGCGTGTAGCGTCATGAGCGATCTGGAGGCACATTTCAGGTTTTGTACAATCAACCTTGCTGATTTCAGAAAAGAAATAAAAAAATTTCTGCAACAAGCAGAACACCTCCTTTTTCGCATGTAAAAAATACAAAATTCTTGTTAATTACAGTTGGCAACACTGACTAACATGGTATTTCTGGCAGCTTTCTAATTATTTTCAGTGAGTCATCCCCTGGAATTTCTTAGTTCTATGCTAGCTCGCTTGAGAGAAACAAGTGTTTTTCTGTGAATGGGGTGTTCAAAAACCCCAAGGTACTAACGAAAGGTGCGTTTTGTGATAATACATTATACACATTTCTTTGTTTTTTGGTTTTACATTGTTTATAAGTTTGTTATATGTCTTAGGGTAATATATACCTATGGATTTATATACATAATACATATGTGTGCGCAGATATTTTTATATATATATTGCTAAAACTTATTGTTTACCAATAAACCAAGCCTGCTATATATATACTCATAATCATATATTTTTTATTTATACATTTGAGTTTTTTGTTTCAGTGTTCCTGTGTGATACTTGTTGAGTTTTGCTGGTACAATGAGCACGCAAAGAACACGGGGATCTGCCAGCTACATCGTTTTTGGTTCTCCACTATCAGAGCTTCCTCTGTCTGAACTTCCAACCCGTATACAAGTTGCAAGGCATTTCCTCTTCTTGAAGGAGAACAAGTACACCAGCAACAGGGAGATTCTTCCGGAGGTATGCCAAACACTCATTGACCTTTGGAATCGTGCTAACATTCCATCACAGCCAATCAAGAATGTGAAGACCAAGCTGCTCCGATTGATGGAAAAAGGCTCACAAGCATCGAAGCAAGGCAAGCAGGCCACAAAAACCAAGAAGTTCGAGGAAAGCCTGAATCAATTGTTTGACATAACTGTCTGCCAATGCGATGATCTGTCTGCATGCCACTGTGAAAAAGAAATGAAAGTTCCACGACGAGAGCATGCCTTTCTGATCGACCAGAGAACCACGCGGATCATGCAGATCAGTCGGGTGGATACGAATGTGACTCAGATGATGGAGAGAAGGAAGCCAAGAGAGGATCGGATGCAAGAAAGACAAGAAGAAGAGAATAGAAGAAAAACGGAACGGCAAGAGGTAGCATCCTCTGCAGATGTGGTCGAATCAGCTCAAGCAGAAGCAGACTCCAGTGGTGAAAGTGTTGGTGATGAGTGGATGGGTGATAGTGCCCAGGAGAACAGGAACATCACACCTATTCCCACTGTTGCTTTGGAAGCTGACCGGTATGGTGTATCGAACAGGGCTGCTGCAGCTATCAGCACTGCAACATTGGTTGACTATGGCATCATTAGTTCTGATGATCAGATAAACGTAATTGACCACCACAAAGTATGGAGAACACGGCAGAAGGTACGGAGGGATCTGAAGGAAGCAGTAACTTACCACGATGTGGAAGTCACTGCTTTATTTTTTGATGGGCGGAAAGACATGACACTTGTCAAAGAGAAAAAGGGAACAAATGGTACAGCACAAAGAAAGTTCAGGACCACTATGTGCTGGTCGGAGAGCCTGGAACCTTCTATCTAAGCTATCTGACACTGGAACGAGGAACTGGCACTGTCATTGCGTGTGGACTTCAAAATGCGATTGAAGAAATGGGTATTGCAGACAAGATAATTGCAGTGGGAGCCGACAGCACAGCCATAAACACAGGGCACAGAAGTGGAGCAATACACCTGCTAGAGTGCCGCTTGGGTCGCCCTTTGCACTGGTTCATCTGTAGTCTACATTTAAATGAACTCCCACTGCACCACTTGTGCAAAAAACTCATCGGCCCAACAGAATCTGCAACTCAATGGAAAGGATCAATTGGCAAAGCTTGGCCACATGTGAAAGTTTGCCACTTTCCTCTAGAGGAATTCAATGTATTGCTGATGGCCACACTCTCCCGGATGTTGACCTTACTGAATTGAGTCGTGACCAAGCCTACCTCTACAGAATGATGAAAGCGATAAGGACTGGTGTCATTAATGAAGATCTACGAGAGAAACCTGGACCAATCTCCCATGCAAGATGGGTTACAACTGCCAGCAGAATTTGTCGGCTATATGTAGCGATGGCGCAGCCAAGTGATGAACTGTATTCACTCACACAGTTTGTCGTGTGCCACTATGGACCCATGTGGTTTAGCATCATGTGCCATCCAAGGTGCACAGATGGCTCCAAAACACTTCCTGGAGCAAATCAAGCTGCTACGATTACTGCCACCAGCTAGCAAGACTGTCACATGGCCTGTGATCCAAAGAAATGCATATTGGGCTCACCCTGAAAATGTTCTACTGGCAATGCTTGCAGATGCAGATCAAGCAAACCGAAATTGGCCATCGATGTAATCAAGACCATTCGACGAGCTCCCAAACCTGCTCAACAGCAAGTCAGAGAATTTCGGCCACCAAAGATCAAACAAAGTGCTCAGATTTGAAAGATTTACTTCCACCAGTGGAGGAGTGCACAATGGAACCACCACTCACGAAGCAGTTCTCTGTCGAACAACTCGATAAGATCACTGAAGAGCCCTTGTTGTACGGATACCATGTCACTCCCAAGGTGTAGAACGCTGTGTTAGGATGGTAACTGAAGCGTCTGGGGCAGTGTATGGAAAGGATTCAAGAGATGGTTACATTAGAGCAGTACTTAAATCCCGTGACTTTATGCCGTCATTCAAAACTAAACAAAGATTTTAATATATCATTTAATAAATAAAACTATCTAGTCTACCTACCTACCTACCTACAGTGTATATGTTTATTCCAAAAATAAATTTTTCTATTTTTCCTGAAAAGCAGTACATTGTAAGGGGTCAAATGATAGCTCAAACCCTAAGAAAGTAAGTGTCCAAAAGTTATGGTTAACTAGCAATTTTCACGATTTTCACATGCGAAAAAGGAGGTGTTGCACTTGTTAGTGACGGTCCAGAGCTGGGCACTTGCGGTTTTTTTTTGCGGTACTGCGGTACTGCGGTACTACCGTGTTGGTCGGTACCGCGGAAAGTACCGGGGAAATTTGAATGCGGTAGCGGTACTGCTGTACTTTCAGCGATCCTTTGCGGTACTGCGTTATGCGGTACCGGTTTGGTAGTGCGGTAGTAGTACCGCAGTACCGCAGTACCGCAAAAAAACGCGCAAAAAAACGCAAGTGCCAGCTCTGCGAGTTGAAGTTGTTACAAAAACATTTTGTTTTCATTTCTGAATTTAGGGAGGTCAATTGTACAAAACCTGAATGTGCCTCTTGATCCGTTACACTTTGCCCAATGACGCTACATGCTACACTACGCAGTACCAGTTACCACACAGTGAGAAATCCATTGCAGGAACCTAACCAGAACCCCGTCATTCGAACTACCCAAGGCTATCGACGGAGGCTTGACACTTATATACCTACTTGACTACTCACTGTGGTTATAAGCGCAGTATTTTCACAAGAATAATCCTGAGAATATATATATATATATATATATATATATATATATAATATATATATATGTATCATATATATGTGTGTGTGTGTGTGTGTGTGTGTGTGTGTGTGTGTGTGTGTGGAATATACAACAAGAGCAATTAAATTTTAAAACAGATCTAACACACTAAAATAAAATTTAAGTTCATATTATTTAGTTATCTAGGAACAACTTTGCTAAGTTAACAATTTACCATTATGAGAATGAACTTAAGCTTAGTAATTTCAAGACAACATTTGAAACTGAATGACTTTTAAAAAAAATTAACTGAACTGTTGCACAAATACATTTCAATGAAAACTGAAAGACACCGGAAATACCAGTTTCGGATGGCATTAAGTGAGAATAAGTTCCTGCAGTCTACAGTTCCTGCAGTTTTGCATTCTTATTGAAGGGATCAATTTTGTAGCCCTTGCTTGTACCCTTTTTAATCTTTCCATATCCTTCCGAAGGGACGGAGACCAAACCTGGGCACAATATTCCAGTTGAGGTCTGACTAGTGAATTATAACGAGACATTACAGTCTCCTTGTTCCGAAACTGGAACTGTCTTTTAATATAACCTTATATTTTTAAGGCCCCATTTTCGACTTCTGCACAGTGCTTCGACGGTTTCACATCATTACTGATATAGACTCCTTAGTCTTTCTCTAGATCGGTCTCAGTCAAGTTCCTTTCCAAGAGAGTGTAATCGGTCTTCGGGTTTTTATAACCTATGTGCATTACCTTACATTTGTCCAGTACCTACACTACTTCCTAATTTCGTATCGTCTGAAAGTTTGGAAATATACTTAGGAGCCCAACGTCTGTATCGTTAATATAGAGGATAAAAAGTATAGTAAAGGATCCAGAATGGAACCCTGAGGGACATCACTGGTGATGGGTGCCCACTCCGAAGCCACTCCATTTATCACCACTCTCTGCTTTCTATCTTTTAACCAATCCTCAATCCAGGTGGAAACGAGCCCGGTGATTCCTAGTCCTCTGACTTCAGCCATCAATCTCGCGTGAGAACTTTGTTAAAGGCTTTTGTGAATAAAAAAATAAATTGTTAGATTCAAAGTGATACACAATACGTTCTGTAATGATGGATTCCAACAGTAAATGATGGACTAGAACAGAGAGAGAGAGAGAGAATTACAAGGACAAGTACCTTAAAAGGCCTTGCGGCCCTACCGAGGAGGTACCAATAGCAACGGGTGTCATGGAAAAATTCCTACACATTGTCACAGCTAGCTTCTCGAACAGCACCCGAGAAGACAGTAACACACATCCTCAAATAGTGTGCAAGATTCGGTCTAACCTTTTCTTGAACTGATCCACAGAGGAACTGTTCACAACTTCTGAAGGTAGCCTCTTCCACGTGTCACAGATCTTATAGGTAAAGTAATTCCCACACACACTAGTCCTAAATCGTTTCAATTCAACTTCCAACCATTGTTGCGAGTTGAGTTATTATTTAAACTAAACATGCTTCTAAATCGACATCGTCGAACCCGTGTAAGAGCTTGAAAACCTCGATGAGTTGACTGCGCAGCCTCCGAGTTTCCAGCGAAAGCAAATTCAGGGCGTGTAAGCGTCGATTGTAGCCCATATGCCTAACAGAGGGGATTAACTTTGTGGCCCTCGCCTGCACTCGCTCCAGCCTGTCATTATCTTTCCTGAAGGTGGGCGACCAGAACTGCACAACGTACTCCAGGTGCGGCCGAATCAGGGAATTGTACAGAGAGAGCACAGTCTCCTTGTTCCGAAATCGAAATTGCCTCCTGATATAACCCAACAGCTTCTGGGATTTCTTTTCCACCTCTACGCACTGTTTGGTAAACTTACGGTGGCTGCTAATTAGCACACCCAAGTCCTTTTCCCAAATCAGTGGCCTCGATATTACTCCCCAGCATGGAGTAGTCCCACTTGGGACTGACGTAGGCAATGTGCATGACCTTGCATTTACCCAAGTTAAACGGCATTTGCCATTTTTTGGACCACTCTCCTATCCTACGTAGGTCCGCACGCAGTTGTTCGATCGCTTCGGGCGTCCCAACATTGGCCCCAAGCTTCGTGTTATCAGCGAATTTGGCGATCCTACTGACGATGCCAGCGTCGATATCATTTATGGTAATGATAAACAACAGTGGTCCCAAAAGAGAACCCTGAAGAATTCCGCTAGTGATCGAGGCCCAACCCGAGGTAGCCCCTTTAATTACAACTCCCTGCCGCCTATTCGTCAGCCAGTTTCCAATCCAGCTACCTACTTCCCTATCGATACCCAGCGCGTGGACTTTGGCCATTAGCTGGCGGTGAGGTACCTTATCAAAGGCTTTCTGAAAGTCGATATAAAGTATATCAATCGCCCTACTCTTATCGTACTCACTCCACATGACGTGGAAAAACTCTAGCAGGCTGGTGAGACACGACCTATGCCGCCAAAACCCATGTTGGGAGTCCTCAAGCAGCTTGTAGGAATCCAAATGGTCAGCGATCCTATCCGCTATTATCCCCTCTAATAATTTACCTCCGACCGAAGTGAGACTGATGGGACGATAGTTCCCTGGACTTTCGTGATCCCCTTTCTTAAAGATAGGGGTCACGTTGACTTCCCTCCAGTCACCATGCACCTGGTCCGTCTCCAACGATTTGTTGAAGACTGTAGCCAGGTGGGGAGCCACCTGGTCGCGCATTTCCCGCAAGACTCTGGGGAGGAACTGGTCCAGCCCAGGAGCCTAAAACGCGTTCAGTTTGTTTATTCTATCGGCGACGTCTGTCGCGGTACACCGAACACTATCGAGGCGAGCACCGTCGTGCCTGACGCTTGGCTCGGGGATGACTCGGTTGTCCTCCCTGGTGAACACTCCCCAAAGTACTCATTCAGCACATTAGCGATGTCCGTGTCCAAGATCCACAGCGCGCCACTGGGGTCCTTCATGCTTTTAATTTGCTTTCTAATATTAACAAAAATGAGAGAGAGAGAGAGAGAGAGAGAGAGAGAGAGAGAGAGAGAGAGAGAGAGAGCTGTCCTGATGTCCGGGTGTCTTTGAATTTGTGTGATGCCAAATTGTCACCATTTATTACAGTTGCTACAACGCTCCGTAATTATGACATTAAAGAATATCAATTTCATGGTGCAATATCATCAGAAACATGCAGTCGGAATGGCTTCGCAATATTTCTGATAGATTATAACCTAGCAAGACATTTTTATTATTACATTTTTTATTTCTGTTTTACTAAGTCAAGTAAGTGTATTTAATTTTATTTACAATTTTATAATTTTATTTGTTTAATCTTATACCTATATTTCTGTGAACTTCATTAAACACAGTAAGTACAAATGTCCTGATGTCCCGGTGTCTCTGAATTTGTGTGATGCCAAATTGTCACCATTTATTACAGTTGCTCCAAAACTCCGTAATTATGACATTAAATAATTAATTTCGGGAAACAATTTGTATAATGATAATGTACAACAGTTTTTTGAGTTTAACACGATTCTTTCAACATATTTTATCCGTAAACACAAATAAATCACTGATTTTGCAAATTGCTAATTACATATTTTCCAGCTATTAATAATTAGGCAAACTGTTTCGCGATTCTTTGGTTAGTTATTGAACGAAAACCTTTGTCTTCAAAATTACTCGTTTTCTTTTTAAATATATACCTAACCTGTGTTGCATGAATACATTTATGGTTCACATTTATCGAAACTGAAACTGAAAATATTTGAATAAAATTTGATAGAAATTTTATATCACTCTCCCAAACTTCTGAATTATCTATTACTGAAAAAATAATTTTTGTTAAAATATTTTTTATCTGAAATACCAAACGACTGCAATGCACTTACTTCAATTGCTTGCTAATTTTTATTCTTCTAAATTTCTCCGTTTCCATTTCACATACTTACTACACTATTGTCGCAGTTCCTCTTCCTCTTCTGCACTGGGAACTGAAATACTTCAAATGACTGATCGTTATCCATATTTTCAGTTGATTCTTTATTTCTTGCAAGATCTTCAATTAATTCCAGTGGGATGTTCACCTTTAATGTTACACTCCTTAATTTTTCATATGCTCATTGCAAAAACTCGCTTTTTCTCCAATCTTTCCAATTTTTCCTTGTCCTCGTCTCCTCTTTCTGTTTTTCTCGCTGTCTTTTTTTCTTCCTTTCATCACATTTTTTCCCTGAGACATCAATATTCTTCTTCATGAGTAGATTGGAAGTTCCTTGTTTGGGTTTGGATGTAGTCCATCTTGACAGTTGTTCACTAAATATGGCAAATTGCCAGTGACGTGCTAGATGGTTTTCTGGGTCCTGCATTTAGCACTGCTGTTTGTTGCGACTTTTCATAAATTCACATGAATAATATTTGGATCATCCAAATACTTTTCCATTTACCCATTATTTCGCCAATAGTATGACACAACTTCCTTTCTCTTCATACTTCCGTAGCGTAAATGAAGAGGGAATAAGTTGTGACTGTGAGATTATATCTGAGCATTTTCACTACATCTGGTAAAGTCCAAATGTCAGGAAGTGTGGATTTTGCTGGCGCTATTTTGTACTCCAGTATTTTATGTTACTGATCATCGTTTCAATCTCAACAATTACATTTCTTCTTATAAATTTTGTCCTGCAGTTCCGATAAAAAAAAAAAAAACCCAGAATATTTTAGATCATTATGCTAGGCAATGATGGCCACCACGTCCGGATTATGTTAAGCTAATTTTTCAGTAATCCTTTCACTGATCTCTTTGAAAACTAGTCCTGACACTACTTTCACATAAACAACTTGCTCCTTGAACTTGGCCATTTATCCAGGCGTTCTTGAATCAACTATTACCATATACTGTACAATATTTCAGACTAGTTTCCAAAGCAGCTATCCGAACTGTTTTGTCTGAAAAGGAAAGTAAGCATGAAAATGCCTTCACTTCCCAACCTAACAACAATTCATATAATGGTACCAGAACTTTACTAATAATCTCTTTATTATATTGTATTTAATTACATCGTCTGGGTTTACTCATAAGGTTTAAAACAATATGCCTAACAATTTTCCGTTAAGCATCAATACCATCAATGAAAAGTTTCTCACAAGTATGTACTTCGCGAATACTAAAAACTTGTTATTAGAAACCTGCTCAATTTACTTTCGTAATGGAAATCGTTTTTAAATGCATTTATTTCTTAATTTAGTTATCTGTACTAAACTAAAACATTTTCTTATTTATACAATCTAAGCAGTAGCTTTTTCACTCTATTTACTTCTGCATTCTAGGATCCTTGACTCAGTGTTGGTTCTCTACTGGACTTGCGTTTCTCAGCTGATGTTTCGGAACTGACTCTTATTCCTATATAAAGCTCCTTTTGAAAGGAATCCATTCGTACTTCCCATTCTCTCGCCTTATATCTGCGTCCTCATTTTACATAGCAAAAGAATTTGTTCCTTCAGTTTGGTGATCCTGGCTTCTCGATTATATGTAATATTCCGCGAAATTTCACGTGCTTCTTGGGATCTTCTTTTCACCTCCGTAAATTCTTTGTTAAGTATGCATTGAATTTCTCCGCTAAAATTCGAGTCTGCTGCAAAAGATGATGGATTATTATTTGATATTTCTGAAAATTTTTTTTTTTGCATACTTCCTGCTGGCAAAAAGCACTTTATATCATCAGTTACTTGAGTATTCGTTCGATATATCACAAGGAACAATATTCCTAAGGTTTGTGTATCAGCGTGAGTTTCGGAATTTGCAGCTACGTTGCTTAAGAAAGTTTGTAACGATCTTACTCTAAAATCAAATCTAACAAGTTAGAGGCCGGAAAGTAATGGTTTAACGGAAAGATACAGCAGGACTATTAAGGACATTTTACATTTTTACACAAGGTAATCCATACGCATGGGCTGAGGAATTGCCATCCTGCCTACTGGCAATAAACACTTCATACTTTTGGTTTGAAGTGTTTATTGCCAGTAAACAAACACTTCCATTAAATAAAAAACATTTACCAATAAATAAACACTTCATGCTTTTGGTATGAAGCGTTTATTGCCAGTAGGCAGGATGGCAATTCCTCAGCCCATGCGTATGGATTACCTTGTGTTAAAAATGTAACATGTCCTTAATAGCCCTGTTGTATCTTTGCGTCAAACCATCACTTTCCGGCCTCTAACTTGTTAGATTTGACTTTATTGTAAGACCGTTACAAACTTCCTGGAGCAACGTAGCTGCAAATTCCGAAACTCAGTCTGATACACAAACCTTAGGAATGTCGTTTCTAGTGGTATATCGAACAAATCCTCAAGTAACTGCCTCCATTTTCTTGTTTGACAAGGGATACGCATCAATATAGCGATTAAAATGATCAGTTATCACGAATGAATATGTATTTTCTCTATGAGTCAGAGTTAACTGAATCAAATTTAATTAAATTCTATTTAGAGGTCTATCAAATTGTGGATAATCTCCAAACTCAGCCCAGCATTTACTTCTTATAATTACAATGAATGTGTCACCTAACAGGTTTCAAGTACCTTTTACACCAAACCACGCATGTATTTAATTCAAGCTTGGGTCCAAATGCAGGCTTGTGCATTTAAATGCAAATGCAAATGCAAATTCAAATGCTATCAAACACAGCTACATTTAAATGCAAATGCATTTGAATGGTTTTCAAATGTTTTATGCAATTGATAATAATAACCACTTCAAGTTACAAATGTTTATTCCAAATGTTATCACATGATACTTTTACATGACACTCAAACATTTGTAAAAGAAACACATATTTTCAATACAAACTATATAATATTATCATTTTTGAATTTTGAGATATAACTACCGAGTTTTTACAATATTTGTTTATAAGAGATGTCCATTGTATTTGGTGTACATTATTATCTCGAAGTTGGTATCAGTCAACCTGGCACGATCAGGGCGGAAAATCTTGCCAACAGTGCTAAAAATCCTTTCCACAGGGGCTGATGAAGCGGGCACACTACGATATCGTTTGGCAAGTATTGCAAGACCAGGCATCCTGTGGGAATTGTCCTTTCAGTAAGCAAGTGGATTATCACTGTTGAATAAACACTTCTCAGTGAGGTATGTCTCAACCTCTGAAGTGTCCTCTTGAGTGATGGGACTTTCATCTATGAACGCAAACAGGTAGACATACTTCTTTGGAGGTGGTGGTGACCGTGATGGGTCTCTGGCTTGAGTACTGCTAGTGCTGGCCACATTGGACAGGAGGGTCATAAGGAGAAATAAAAGAAGAGATCTTGGAGCAATGTAAATTTTGGTCCGAACATAAGGACCTTCTTCAGCAGACTAACAATAAATTACAGACAGGGTAGACAAAGACAGCTGGTGGAGCGGCACACAGGTCAAAAGCAGGCGGTTCCCCGTGGGAATGACTTAACTTATGAGGCGGCGCCTCAGCGGCGCCTTTGCTTTCTTAATCTTACTTGGGAATGACCTAAGCTATGTGAGAGATTAATATTAGGGGTAGAAGCAGATTTGAAACTTGCATTTGAAAAATAAAATGCAAATGCAAGTGTCTTATATTCAAATGCAAGTGCAAGTATAAATACAGAGTAAATGATAAATCCGTATTTAAATGCAAATGCAAATACATTTTCATTTGAACCCAACCCTGATATTTATAGTACGTCTTGTACTGCCTAGAACACATTCTATTAAACTTGCTCATGCTACCGACACTATCATCCAAATGCTTTGATTTCTTGCCTTTCTAAAGTTTTTAAGTCTCTTTTATAGGAAGATTCTTAAACACCTCTCTGTTCACAATCTTCTTTCAGATCGTCAGTATGAGTTCCGCAATGGAGACTCTACTGGCGATCTTATTGCATATCCCTGGGACTCTTGGTCATCCGCGTTTCAGGGTTTTGGTGAAACCTTTTCTATTGCGCTAGACATATCAAAGACTTTTGATAGAATCTGGCACATATCTTTAATTTCCAAACTTTCCTCCGGTTTCTGTCCTTCTTTCTGTACCTTCATCTTTGATCTCTTTTCTGGCCGATCTATAGCTGTGGTTGGCCACTGTTATTCCCCTAAAGCTTTTAAAAGTGGTGTTCCTAAGGACTCTGTCCTGTCACTCACTCTCTTCCTTTTATTTATCAATGACCTGTTAAGTTGCACTTCCTGCCCTATCCATTCCTATGCCGATGATTCCACCCTTCACCTCCATACTTCGCGTGAGACGGTTATGTTTGTACATGACTTCTGATTTTTCTATTATCTAACTTTACTTCACTGGGTGGAATCATAGGTTTTCATCTCATCAATACCCCGCCTCTTACTGATTGTCTTCAATCCCTCTCTCTTCGCCACAATGTTGCCTCACTCTTTACTATGGATGTTATAACGAACACTGCCTTTCTGACCTCTCTTACTATAGAAGTTGAAAAGAGAACCTTAAAAACACTGGGTTATATTGAAAGACAGTTCCAATTTAGAAACAAAGAGATTGTAATGTCTCTTTATAATTCACTAGTTAGACCTCAACTCGAATATTGTGTATAGTTTTGGTTTCTGTCACTTAGGAAAGATATAGAAAGGTTGGAAAGGGTGCAGGGCAATTGCTACAAAAATGATTCCTTCAATGGGACTACAAAACTACCACCGAAGATTAAAACGCTTAAATCTGTTTACCTTAGTCACCAGGAGGTTGCGCGGTCAGCTTATTCAAGTTTTCAAGGTGCTCAATGGAAAAGAAAGGTTAGACTACAGGAAATTATTCTCACTTAATACCAATCCGACAAGAAATAATGGCTTTAAATTGAAATAAAATCATTTAGTACCTCCATCTGCAGTAATTTCTTCTCCTATAAAATAGTTAATATCTGGAACCAACTTCCGTCGGAGTTTGTTTCAAGCCAAAGTGTAAATATGTTTAAAAAGAGGCTAGACAAAGTTTTGAAACCACTCAGGATTTAAGACCGTCCCCACATATTACATAATTTAAGAATCGATTAAATAAGTATTTTGAAAATAGTATTATAACGTAACCCTGCAGGAACTTCTTTAAATATTTACTCCTAGACTTAGTCCTCCCCTCACTTTAGAGCGATGTCTCTGGTTGCATTGTGCCCCACATAGCACAACCAATATCGAGCAACTCATTTTTGATCACTTGACTATTAAACACCTCTAAGTGGGAAATTCTTGAATTAGCAACAACAAACGGATGATCACTCACGGAACACTTTCATTCCCCATAAAGGACAAGAATACGGGAAGAGATACAGGGACCTCACACTTATATTCCTCGCCAACAAGAGATTTTCTCTTCTTTGGTCACAACACTGTGAAGTATGAACGACTCAATGTATCACTTCCCGCATAAACACCTTTCACGGCGAGAGACCCCAAGTTGAAACTCGGCGACGTTCAAAGAATTGGCAAACACATACACATGGCACACAACCCACTAGAGAAAACACGCCTACACACTTACCTGCCTTGTTAATACAGTGGCGCTAAAAATTATTCGTGCAGAGAAATATTTCAGTTATATTTGCCCCTATCTTTTGTACCATGCACAGGAGAGTTATGAAAAGTTTACCGTTCGTTTGGAAAAATTTACAAATAAAAAAAATTAGTTTTACTCCAACATATAATGTAGAGCATCAAAGAATATGAGGAAAACGTTTGAAGAATTTAGAATTTTTACGTGAAGTTTGTTGTTTATTAATGGCAATTGGCAATTCTGGATTCTAGAATTTTTTACGTGAATCTTCATGGAAGCTGGGTGATTGTACAAACCATTAATAAGCAATGGGTCGTGGTGGTAAAAAGCTATCTACAGATCTTAAGGGATCTGTTATTGCTGCACACGAGTCTGGAAAGAGTTATAGGAAGATAGGAGAAAATCTTTGAATTCTATTTACGACGGTTGATGCAGTTATAAAGAAATGGGAAGGCTTTGGAACAATCAAAATTGTACCAATGTGTGGACGACCTTGCTAGGTTCAGAACATGCAGCGAGACGGATTGAAAGAATTTGAAAGAATGTCTGGTACAAATCTACGAGTGACTGCAGGTCATATTTGACGAACATTGAGACTCTCTGAGATCGATGTTCATCACTCTACTGTACGTCGTACATTGAGAAAGAATGGTCTGCATGGAAGAGTTGCAAGAAGAAAACCTCTGTTACGGAAAATGCACAAAGAAGATCAAAATTATAAATTTGCATTCTGAAAAAAAGTTCTTTGGACAGACGAGACCAAAATTGAATTATTCGAAATAACGAGCAACCGTATGTTTGGCGAAAATCAAAGATTGCATTTGAGGAGAAAAACATCCTTTTTACGGTTAAACATGGTGATTATAGTTTACTCTTTGGGGATGCTTTAGTGATTCTGGCCTCGGAAAGCTTGTTGCCATCAATGGAATTTTGAATTGGAAAAAATATTAGGAAATTTTAGAAGAATATGTATTGCCTTCAGTCGGGGAGTTGCGAATGGGTCGCATTTGGGTACTGCAACAAGATAATAATCCGAAACAAAAGTAAGAACACCATGAAATGGCTTCATCAAAAACATTTCAAGCTTCTCGAGTGTCCCAGTCAAAGCCCAGTTCTCAGTTCAATCGAGAATTATGGTTTGATTTGAAAACAGCTGTCCGCAAAAGAAACCCTTCGAATCTGAATGAATTGCAACAATTTTCTTTAGAAGAATGGGCTATAATTTCTACTGAGATATCGAAACCTTGTAGAAAAATACCCAAAACGAATCTCTGATGTCTTTCAAGCAAAAAGGGAACATACAAAGTATTAAATAATTTTGCAAGTAAGTGTATGAAAACTTTTGCATTTTAATTTTTTTATAGGATCACCTGAAGATCAGGGACCCCAGCCTTCTCTAGTTAGCCTTATAAGACTAACTAACGAAAATATCACGACCTAACCTAACCAATCGTTAGGTCAACTGTACGCCCTTGACGATTGGTTAGGTTAGGTCGTGATATTTTCGTTAGTTAGCCTTATAAAGCTAACTAAAGAAGGCTGGGGGCCCTAATCTTCGGGTGATCCTTTTTATATTTTCCTAAAATTCTTTGATGTTTTACATTATGGGTTGGAGTTACTGTAAACTAATCTTTTTATTTGTTAAATTTTTCCAAATGAATAGTAAACTTTTCGTAACTATTCTTTGCATGGTACGAAAGATAAGGACGAATATACTGTAACTGAAACATCTCTCTGTATGTATTATGAACGCCACTGTATATTTAAGTATAGAGTAGATAAGTTTTTGTGGAAACACATAATTTCATAACTAATACGAAAAAAAATGCATAGTGAGGAGAGTAGAGTTGCACTTCTGCCTTCACAATTTCTTTTTTTCTCTTCTTTCTCTTGGGTGGTCGGATGCACATGACAAGTGAGGGCATGGTGTGGAAAGTTTGTTCTCAACTCCTGTTTCAATCCTTTTCGTCACTTTGCCGGAGTGATGGCTTTCCGCGTACATTGGTGTAGACATGGAGAGTTTAACCTTTACTTGTCTCTTAATCTTTTTGGAGCTAACTTAGATTGGGCAATGGGGTCTTTCTTGGACGGATACCCTGGTAAAAAGAGCTGTAATTTGTATGAAATCGAAACTATATGTTCAAGGTTTTTTAAACGATAGCAAGTGGTTGATGTGAGATCGGCACAAGTACGAGTATATTACTGGTTAGTTTATACAGCTGTGCTCTCTATTGTATGGTCTCTATATGTGCATAGCGTAATTATAGAGGGAGTTTATGTATTCTCTTTTTCCTGTAAAATTTCCTGGCTACCTTTCCATAGTCAAAGTATTTTTCATTCTTTTTCCGTACCCGCCTATGGCGGAGAGGGAGCGGAGTGTGGGGAAAGAGCCTTATGCTTTTCTGTCCACTGTTCTACTACTCCTGAAGTAGTTTAAAATGAACTAGTTTAACAGGAACCTCCGCGAGTGGACCGAAAGATCTTGAGGCTTCCTCTTGTTTTTATAACGCCTTGTAACTGAATGCCTTCAACTTTAAGGAGAACATGCAGTACCAGAATTTCGACACATTTTTATCCCTTTTGTGTCCAACTCAAGGGTTAATCGGTATTCTCAGCTTCCATCTACTCAACAGTCAATTCTGGAACAACTTTCCTGAATCCATCTTTCCCCTTGTCTATGACCAATGTTTCAAACGCAGTGTCTAGGCATCTCTGAAACTTTAGATCTTGATTTTGGTTCTCTTCTACTGCTATAGGGGTGGGGATTTTTTGCGGGCATTCGCGCTTGGCCCTTCCTTCCTGTATACAAAAAAACTTGGGTAGAACTCTGTCGTCGAAGCTAAATGGCCCTGGAAGCTAAATGACTATTTAGTTCTATCCCCTGTGCCCCAACTAAACTATATATTAGGCTTTTGCACTGGCGCGTCTTCCTTTCGCTTTTCCAACAACTTCTTTCCTTCTCTTTTTTGCGCTCGACACTTTCTAGTTCACCCGGGATCGTGGCCTTTCAGTTGTCGTGGCGCCTCCAGCAAGAATGTCTTTAATTCTTTTTTTCCCATGACCCTGGAACTTAGAGAATTTTTAAATGTATCATATTAAAAGTATTTAATAATCCTAATTTTTTTTATATTACTAAACTACCCTATTTGACCCAATTCTACAATATTAAATTCAAGATTATTGACTCTAAACATCTACTTCTAACGCCATGATATGTTACAAGTGCGCGATAGGCAATCAGAGGCGCGGTCTGACGTCATTGATTTCTCACACCCTGTTGGTGGAAAAGCTTTAGTGTTCCACTAGGATCATAACGCATGCACCGTTTAGCTCAGTCTCGGATGTCATCTGTGTGTAAGTGTAACGTAACCTAACTGGTTTTCACTCGTATTTCTGGTTATTTACTTCAAAATTTATTCTTTTAAATATTACGTTTACAATTGTTCATATATTCATGAACCACAACAAAAACTTCATACTTTATAATAGAACCACCGTTTCAAGCCACACTGAGATCATTATCAAATCTGTAAATTAATAAAGAAATAATGAACAATACATTGTACTTACTGTGTTTAATGAAATTTACAGAAATATAGGTATAAGGTTAAACAAATAAAATTATAAAATTGTAAATGAACTTAAACACACTTACTTGACTTAGTAAAAATAAGAATAAAATATAATAATAAAAATGTCTTGCCAGGTATTAATCTATCAGAAATATTGCGAAGCCATTCCGACTGCATGTTTCTGATGATATTGCACCATGAAATTGATATTCTTAATTTTCTAATTGATACAAAGTGAAAAGTAAAAAGAGGAATAATTGGATTTCGAATAATTTTCAATGTTTTTAAGTCATGAAAGAATCAAAGCAAAATCTCTCACTTTCGAAAAAAGCTCGTCTGGAAAAATAATTTTTGAAAAGTAAAATAATTAATAATCATAAACGATTGGGTTTTGTTTTTAAATTTTTAGTGCTATCATCAAACAGGATATATTCCCCCCCCCAAACAAAAAAAACTGCTATCAGTTAGTAAATTTTTATGCTTTTTAGAAGTTTTGGTTTTCTAGTAGTTGGATGGGTGACCGTTCCTCTTCGTCCAGATTAGGATCCCACGTAAAACTGTAGGTCCCCTCCGTTATATGACCTTAAATGTTCCGAATAAAGTTAAGCAAACTCCAAAACACACACACACACACACACACACAACACACACACAGAATCTATGAGGAGAAGTATTACGAAGCCATTTTATGAAAAGTCTTATGACTGATCATGAATAAACAAGGTAGAGGTTGGTAGGTAAGTGAATAAAAATTTGACTGGTTGTTACAATTAAGAATTCAAAAGAAGAACAGATGAAGAATCTGTGTTGAGAGCAGAAGGTATAGTTTTTTAATGTTAAGGGATTCTGAAAGAAGGGAGTGTAGACCGGAAGACTGATTTAAAATTCTGAAATCGTCTAAAGAGAAGGAGACATTACAGCTAGAAATGTAACGAGAAACAGCAGAATTTTCCTGAAAAGGAGGGTCATAAAGGTCCTCTGGCTAATCCTCATGTGGCCACAGACGCGAACGCATGGGCGCATATTGGTAGAACGACCAATGGAGCCCCCTGAACAGCGGGGACAGGTATATTACCCGCGAATGAATAAATGGGGAAAAGTATCCTTGAAGTTGAAAAGTTATATTCTGAGTTGAAGTTATATTATATATACTATCATTTTCCCTTTAACTCTTAACGCAAGCATTTCATTGATGAGCTAACCACATAACCCCAAAATAAATTTGATTAGTTTAGAGTCTCTTTTTCACAAATATACCACTTACTGAAATCATGATATAGCCATTAATCTTCTGTACGATATATTTAATCCTTCTTAACCTTCTCCGAATCGTAACTACTATACAAAATGACGAAATATCTGAATTAGATACACACTAGCAAAAGATCGGCGCTACGCGCCGATTTTGCTAGATCTCGGTTCTTGGACCTTCGACCCAAACCGAATTGTGGGCCTACGGCGTATTTTATTTGAACATCAATAGCCCTTTATCTGGATATCGTTCCCATTCCTCTCACCTTGGGCCTCAGTAATTGGGGTGCCTGTGGCCCTCTACTGTAATTACTGCCGAACCAATTATTCGGTCAATAAAAATACAGAAAAGAAACGCAGCCATGAAAAATCTAAAACTTCACAAATCTTGATACGATGAACTCGGATGTGAAGCTCAAGATTTTCATGACTGCGTTCTTTTCTATAGTTTTATTGACCAATAATTGAACCGACGTAATTGGGGGTCGCAGGCCCTAATTACTGGGGGTTCAATTATTTGGTCAATAAAACTATAGTCATGAAAATCTTAAGCTTCAAATATTGACACAATGTGAAGCTCGAGATTTCATTGCTGCGTTTCTTTCTATATTTTATCGCGGTGCTGGGGCCCTCTGGCCCAGTAATTGGTGGTGGGGGCTGGTCACACATATATTTCGTTCATTATCATCACCCCCATCCACCGTACGAAGTTTGGTCGAAATCGGTTCAGAAAACGTAAAAGTTTTTTCTGCGGACAGACAGGCAGACACATTTTTGCTAAATTATAATAGTAATGATACCCGATTAGGTTAATTAAATGGCCGGTTAGGTCAACTAATGCCCGATTAGATTAATTGAATGCCCAGGTACGTTAATTGAAATGCCCGGTTAGGTTATTGTACACCTTGACGATTGGTTAGGTTGTCATGATATTTTCGTTTTAAAGCCAACGAAAATATCACGACTTAACCTAACCAATCGTCAAGGCGTACGATGACCTAACCATGGCATTCAATGAACCTATCCGGGTATTCAATAATTTACCATAGGTTTCGTAATGATTTGATGACGTCATTAATGTTTTAAATAATTATTAATTTATTAACACCACGTGCACAACCTCGGACCTAATCAATATGTGGTGAAGTTTCATGTTGTAACTGCTTCCATTTGGAGTTATGGCTGATGGCTAGAACACACACACACCACACACACACACACACACACACACACACACCACGTCTTTTTATTATTATTATTAGTAGTAAGTTCCGTCGCTTCGCTGACGGTTAGACAGGCTAAACTACAGAAAAGAACGCAGCCGTGAAAATTTTGAATCTTCACATTGTGTCAACATTTCTGAATCTGGTATCTCCAAAACCTCCTCACCCCCATTCATGCAACTTGGGGGTTAACCCTCCCCCATTCCCCACCACCCTCCCCATTACCCCACCCATACCCCATTACCCCCACCACCTTTCCCATTGCTAAACTACAGAAAAGAACACAGCATGAAAATCTTGAGCTTCACATTGCCGCCGTAATACAATTTTGAATTTTTCTCAATTTTTTCTCACAATTTCTGAGTGTGGACGGACGGACGGACGGACGGACAGACGGACAGCTCTCTTATTATAATATAGATTATTATAAAGGATATATTTAATTCCAATATTCTGAATATTTTTTATTTCAGTACTGAGTTTCTTAATAATAATTCTAGATAAGAATTTGCAGTATGCTAAGAATACTGTCTTCATTTTGCTTCTGCTGACGCGTTCGTTCATATACTTGAACATCTTCAGAGCTTTATACAATTTTTGAATTTTTTCTCAATTTTTCTCACAATTTCTGAGTGTGACGGACGGACGGACGGACGGACAGACGGACAGCTCTCTTATTATAATATAGATTATTATAAAGGATTTATATTAATTTAATATTCTGAATATTTTTTATTTCAGTACTGAGTTTCTTAATAATAATTCTAGATAAGAATTTGCAGTATGCTAAGAATACTGTCTTCATTTTTGCTTCTGCTGACGCGTTTCGTCATATACTTTGAACATTTCAGAGCTTTATACATAATTTAAAGTAAAATGGGTTATATATATTTCTTGATTGTAAGTTTGATACAATTTCAAATTAATTTAAGACTATTCGAAAGTTCATTAAATTTTATATTAATTTTCGGTTTTTTCATTTTAATGTAAAAGGCTTCGGTAATTTTTAGTTTTTGTACGTTATGTGATGAGTATAAGATTTGAAAGTTTTGAACTTTTGTGAGATATTTTTTAAATTTGATATTTTATGATCTACTCTGTAATGTTCGTTAATTTTACTTGGACGATATTTATGTTGGTATGATCTCTCTTTAATGTGGTTTGTGGTGTAACCAATGTAAGTCAACGTACAGTCAACTCCAGGACATGTAAATTGGTACACCACATGATGTTGCTTATCAGGGTTTTTGTTACGTGTCGAAAAATGGCTCGATATCTTTTTGTTTTTATAGTATATGTTAACATTCATAGTTTTTTCTTTATCCATTGGTTTTATGTCTCTTTAATATATTGTTTAAACATTTTTCTTTATATTCTAGTCTTGTTGGGTTTCTTGTTTCGAAGTCGCGTTTGAGAAGTTGCGTTTTGAAATTTTCTGTAGACTTTTCTTTGTTAGTACAAAAACTAAAAATTACCGAAGCCTTTTACATTAAAATGAAAAAACCGAAAATTGATATAAAATTTAATGAACTTTCGAATAGTCTTAAATTAATTTGAAATTGTATCAAACTTACAATCAAGAAATATATATATAACCCATTTTACTTTAAAATTATGTATAAAGCTCTGAAGATGTTCAAAGTATATGAACGAAACGCGTCAGCAGAAGCAAAAGTGAGGGACCCCGTTCGGAAAAAGCTTGTTTTTGGATGACTTGCCATTAAATGTGACATGTGAGTATCTTCCTGAAAGATAGTTGCTCACTTGCTCAGCTACCTTTTGGTGTTATTGTGCAGGTTTGTGTTGAGTATTTTGTTTATGAGAGGGAAGCGTGGGATAGCATCAAATGCTTTACTAATGTCTATTGTTGCTAAGTGTACGGTGAGCTGGTCGTCTGGAGTTGATGCCATCCATGATGTGCTGCGAGGTTAGTGAGTAATGTCGTGGTTGAGTAGGCGATAGTGGAATGTGTGGGTTGGTGATTTGTAAGATTAGTCTTTCTGTTACTTTGGAAGGTGTGCATAGTAAGGTAATGGGTCTATAGGAAGCTGGTTCTGTTGGATTTTTGTTTGGTTTGAGTAGTGTAATAATTTTACCTTGTTTCCATATGTCAGGAATAATACAGTGTTGGTATGAATATGTGCTGATATTTGTGAGAGCTAGTATTCCTTGTGGCCCAAGTGTTCAAGGTGTATGTTAGATATGTTGTCTGGTCCAGTAGCCTTCGAATTCTTAATGTTTTTGATGATCTTGGTGGTCTGGTCTGTATTGAAGGGTGTAATGGTTGTGTCGAGTCTGTAGGTTTTCTTGTGTCTGGCTGTTTGTCTGTCTGCATGTTTCTGGTTGTTGTCTCTGTTTAAGTGACTTATCTTTGCGTAGTGATTAACTAGAATGTTAGCTTGTTGTGTGTATGTTGGGATATTATTTTGGCTGCGACAGATAGCCGCGTGTGAGGTGTGAATGCCGCTGTTAGAGTGGGTAATGCCGTTTATAGTCTTGTATAGCCTGGATGTATCTGTGGAGTGGTTTAATGTTGTTATGAATTCCCTGAATGTTTCTGTTTGTTTTTCTTTGAGTTTGTTGTTTATTTCTGTGTTGAGCTGTTGTATCTGCTGTTTTATGGCTTCTGTGTGTGGGGTTTGTGTGTTATATTTGAGGTTGTTACGTTGCCTTATAAGGTGGGCTATTTCTCTAGTGTAATTTGGGTTGTATTTCCTAATGTTGCCCTTCGGTATGTATTTGTTTGCGTTATTGATGATCTGATTAAATGATTAAATGTCTTGAGTGTTGCATTGATGTTTATGATGGGTGTGCTGTTTAATGTGGTGAATTGTTCCTCAGTCTGTATTTTGAACTGTTCCCAATCAGCTTTCTTGTAATTTCTGTAAGTATGCCTAAGGCTGTTGGGGCAGAGTGTAGAATGTGTTGTAATGATGATGGGCAGGTAGTCTGATGACAGTTGTTTTTCTGTTCTCCATGTGTATGTGTTGCTAGTGAGGGGGAACAGAACGTTATGTCTGGGGAGGAGTTTGAGTATCCTGCTTGATGTGGTATGTGTGTATGTTCTTCTGTATTGTTAAGAATGAAGAGGCTGTTTAGTTGTGTGGCTGTGTTGGCGCCTCTGGTGTTGCTTTGGTTGTGCAGGTACCAACTGTGTCTTTGGCGTTGAAGTCTCCTCCTAAGATGACATTAGTGAGAGAGCCAGATTGTGTAACTGAGGATTGTAATTGGCTGGCACCTGAGGTGAACTATCTGGTGGGATGTAAATGTTGATTAGTGTGGTGTTGTGTTTTACGCGTGTTTTAATGTTAACTGCCTGTATTTCTATCGTGTTATCTGCTTGGATTGTGTTTGTAATGTTTTGGGTAGCATCAGTGTACCTAATGCTTTTACGTATGTAAGTGATGAGTCCACCTCCGTTACCCCCAGTACGATCTTGACGGATCGCCGTGAAGTCAGGGATGGTGGGTGTTTTGTGTGTGCGTTTTAGTTTTGTTTCTTGTATAAGTGCTATGTGAATGTTTTGTTTGTGTACGAATTCCCTAAGCTGCATGATTTTGTTTGTGAGGCCATCTACGTTGTACTGTAATATGTTAATATTATACTTCTGTATGTGTCTCATGGTGCTATTGTGTCTATGTCTTTGTGTATGGTGACATGTGTAAGTTGTAGTGGGGCCTGGATTAGTCTTAATGTCGCCAGAGAGTAAGAGTAGTTCGGGGAGCACACATTGCTCCCTGTAATTGAAAAAATAGCACGCTGAGAATAGGTCCGGCCCCGGGAGCCGATCGGCACTCTGACCGTGCCACGCAACAGGCCGTCGACTGCCAGTCTGGCCAACCGTAGACAGCCCGCTGCACGGAGATTTGAGGAAGTTTGGCCACCAGCGCGTTGATGTTTTGGTTTGACGTCACCTCTTCTTCGCGTTGACGTGTCCCGCGCTGGAGGATGCAGCCACTGTTAGAAGCTTCCTCGTCAGCTGCTAACACTTTTTTCAGGTTGTTCTAGCTACCTGTTCAGAGGTTTTTTATAAACAAATCTCAGTTTTCTGCTCAAAACGGCTCTTTCTAATTTTAAAATTGATTAGTCAAGGAAGGAAGATGTTGACTTCTATTTTGCGGCAACAGTTGATGATATTTATGTTACTTTACTGATTAATGAAAATGATTAGGCTCTTCAAGTTACAGTATAAAAGATTTCTTTCGTAATCTTTCTTTCGTTATTTACACTCTAATCAGGTAGGTACTTTACTTAGGTTCATATGAAGACAGTATTCTTAGCATACTGCAAATTCTTATCTAGAATTATTATTAAGAAACTCAGTACTGAAAATAAAAAAAATATTCAGAATATTGGAAATTAAATATAAATCCTTTATAAAGAGGCTGATATCGACTTTCTAAAATTTTGCCTCAATAATCAGCTGTGTCCTAATTTTCTAAACATAAGACTACGACAAAACAGCTCACAAAGAAAAGTCTACAGAAAATTTCAAAACGCAACTTCTCAAACGCGACTTCGAAACAAGAAACCCAACAAGACTAGAATATAAAGAAAAATGTTTAAACAATATATTAAAGAGACATAAAACCAATGGATAAAGAAAAAACTATGAATGTTAACATATACTATAAAAACAAAAAGATATCAGCCATTTTTCGACACGTAACAAAAACCCTGATAAGCAACATCATGTGGTGTACCAATTTACATGTCCTGGAGTTGACTGTACGTCGATTACATTGGTTACACCACAAACCACATTAAAGAGAGATCATACCAACATAAATATCGTCCAAGTAAAATTAACGAACATTACAGAGTAGATCATAAAATATTAAATTTAAAAAATATCTCACAAAACTTTCAAATCTTACACTCATCACATAACGTACAAAAATAAAAATTACCGAAGCCTTTTACATTAAAATGAAAAAACCGAAAATTAATATAAAATTTAATGAACTTTCGAATAGTCTTAAATTAATTTGAAATTGTATCAAACTTACAGTCAAGAAATATATATATATAACCCATTTTACTTTAAAATTATGTATAAAGCTCTGAAGATGTTCAAAGTATATGAACGAAACGCGTCAGCAGAAGAAAAAATGAAGACAGTATTCTTAGCATACTGCAAATTCTTATCTAGAATTATTATTAAGAAGCTCAGTACTGAAAATAAAAAAATATTCAGAATATTGGAAATTAAATATAAATCCTTTATAAAGACATAGGCTGATATCGACTTTCTATTAATATTATTACTAGTACAGTTCCCGTCGCTTCGCTGACGGTTAGACAGGCTAAACTACAGAAAAGAACGCAGCCGTAAAAATTTTGAGCTTCACATTGTGTCAACATTTCTGAATCTGGTATCTCCCAAAACCTCCTCACCCCCATTCATGCAACTTGGGGGCTAACCCCCTCCCCCATATATATATATATATATATATATAGCGTTCAACATCCGAATACCCGGTTAGGTTCATTGAATGCCAGGTTAGGTCATCTGTACGCCCTTGACGATTGGTTAGGTTAAGTCGTGATATTTTCGTTGGCTTTAACGAAAATATCATGACTTAACCTAACCAATCGTCAAGGGTGTACAATTAACCTAACCGGGCATTCAATTAACGTACCCTGGCATTCAATTAATCTAATCGGGCATTCAGTTGACCTAACCGGCCATTTAATTAACCTAATCGGGCATTCAGTTGACAACTGGGCATTCAATTAACCTAACCGGGCATTCAGTTTACCTAACCGGGCATATATATATATATAGCGTTCAACATCCAAATACCCGGTTAAGTTCATTGAATGCCAGGTTAGGTCATCTGTACGCCCTTGACGGTTGGTTAGGTTAAGTCGTGATATTTTGTTGGCTTTAACGAAAATAACATGACAACCTAACCAATCGTTAAGGGTGTACAATTAACCTAATCGGACATTCAATTAACGTACCCGGGCATTCAATTAATCTAATCGGGTATTCAATTGACCTAACCGGCCATTTAATTAACCTAATCGGGCATCATTACTATTATAATTTAGCAAAAATGTGTCTGCCTGTCTGTCCGCAGAAAAAACTTTTACGTTTCTGAACCGATTTCGACCAAACTTCGTATGATGGATGGGGGTGATGAGCAATGAACGAAAATATATGTGTGACCAGCCCCCCCCCCCACCAATTACTGGGCCCGAGGGCCCCCAGCACCGCGATAAAACTATAGAAAAGAATGCAGCAACGAAAATCTTGAGCTTTACATTGTGTCAATATTTGTGAAGCTTAAGATTTTCTTGACTATAGTTTTATTGACCAAATAATTGAACCCCCATTAATTAGGGGCCTGCGACCCCCCAATTACTGTCGGTTCAATTATTTGGTCAATAAAACTATAGAAAAGAACGCAGTCATGAAAATCTTGAGCTTCACATCCGAGTTCATCGTATCAAGATTTGTGAAGTTTTAGATTTTCATGGCTGCGTTCTTTTCTGTAGTTTTATTGACCGAATAATTGGTTCGCCAATAATTAGAGGCCACAGGCACCCCAATTACTGAGGCCCAAGGTGAGAGGAATGGGAACGATATCCAGATAAAGGGCTATTGATGTTCAAAATAAAATACGCCGTAGGCCCACAATTCGGTTTGGGTCGAAGGTCCAAGCACCGCAGATCTAGCAAAATCGGCGCGTAGCGCCGATCTTTTGCTAGTAATTGCTATTTTCTTACTTACAGCGACAGGCATAATGATATTAGGATACCTAATAGAAATTTTGTAATATTTTAAAGTGGGGAAAATAAATAATTTTCTAAAAATGATCTTCAACTATAAAAGCGCATCTAATCAGGTAACTTAATTAACGTATTTCTATGACAACTAAAAAATAGAATGATAAATCAATATCCTATCAAATTGTTTGTGTATACGTAAAATTATTTGTACAAAAGCCACAGTAATAAAACGCACAAAAGTCACGGTAAATAATTTCGAGTGTGGCTCGTTTAACTTTAAACTCGTGTTTATTTAAATTGCCCGTTTTAATTATGTAATTTTTGTATTGAATCGATAAAGAAATCTTTTGTGAATCGAAAAATTTTAAAATTATAACAAATATCAAAATATTTTGTATAAAAATCATTGAATTTTAAAAATGCATGTTTGTTTTTAGTTTTTTGCAAAAAGTTATTTATGAATTTTAAAAATATATACTTTTTTTAAATTGAATCGTTAAATAAATCTTTTGTGAATCGAATGATATTAAATGTTTAGTAAATATTGACTTATAAGTGGGGAGGATGGAAGTGAGTCGTGCTCTGAATAGGATGAAAAATAACAAAGCGACTGGCTCAGACGAGATACCAGCCGAGGCATGGAAGGCACTGGGAGATGAGGGGGTGGATCTGGTGTGGGATCTAATGCAGAAGTTGTTTGACCAGGAGGTGATTCCGGATGAGTGGCGGACCAGCATCATACTGCCTATATTCAAAGAGAAGGGAGATGTACAAGATTGCACGAATTATAGAGGGACCAAGCTAATATCACATACAATGAAGATATGGGAGCGAATAGTGGAAAGTAGGTTGAGAGACGAAGCGGAAGTGTCAGTGGAACAGTTTGGATTTATGCCGGGAAGGAGAACGACAGATGCAGTTTTTGCATTGAAACAGTTGGCAGAGAGGTACAGAGAGGGGCAGAAGGCGTTGCACATGGTTTTTATTGACTTGGAGAAGGCATATGATAGGATACCACGGCAGGAAGTTTTGGAGATGCTTAAGGGAAAAGATAATACCGGAGAAGTATGTTAAACTGATCAAGGGGATGTACAGGGGAGTAACAACTAAGGTGAGGAGTAGCGTGGGTGTGTCAGAGATCTTTGGGGTGGAAGTTGGTCTGCACCAAGGATCAGCTTTGAGCCCCTTCCTTTTCAATGTGGTATTCGATGTGTTGACGGACAGGATTAGAGGGGAGGCGCCGTGGTGCATGATGTATGCAGACGATGTTGTGTTGAGTGGGGAGACGAAAGAGGAGGTGGAGCGGCAGTTGGAAAATTGGAGAGAGGCGTTGGAAAGTAGGGGGATGAGAATTAGCCGAAAGAAGACCGAATATATGAGATGTGATGTGCAGCAGGACCGAGGAGGGGAAGTGACATTGAGTGGAGAGCGTGTTAAGACGGTGGAGTATTTTAAATACTTGGAGTCAACAGTGGATGCAGAGGGGGGAGCAGAGAGAGAGATAAATTGTAGAATACAGTCGGGGTGGAAGAACTGGAGAGACGTATCAGGGATGCTCTGTGATAAGAGGGTTCCAGTGAAACTGAAGGGAAAGGTATTCAAAACAGTGGTGAGGCCGGCAATGTTGTATGGAATGGAGACTGTGCCAATGAAGAAGAGCAATGAAAGAAAAATCGTGAGATGGATGTGTGGAGTGACGAGGATGGATAGGGTCAGAAATGAGCATATAAGAGGAACAGTGAAGGTGCCGGAAGCATCTAAGAAGGTGCAGGAGGCCAGGCTGAGGTGGTATGGACACTTCAGGAGAAGAGAGGAGGAGTATGTGGGGCACAGAGTGCTGTAGATGGAGATGCCGGGACAGAGAAGAAGAGGAAGACCGAAGACGAGATGGAGGGACTGTGTGGTGGCGGGCATCAGGGAGAAGGACTTGGAGGAGGACGTGGTATACGACAGAGGAAAGTGAAGACGAACCAAAAACAGCGACCCCATGTAAAGATGGGATAATAAGCTGCGGAAGAAGAAGTAAATATTGACTTATTTTGTGCCAAAATTATGATTAAAAATTAAAAATTAAAAAAAATGCGTGTACAGGCATGGGAAGAACTGTACCCCTAAAAGGGGGGAAGGAATTATGTTAGGGAATTTTTTTTTAGCATGGGCACTGCACAATAAAAAGACGCATCGAATGGTGAAAACCGCATTGTTCTACACCAATTGTAGCGACCTGTAGGTGTGCGAAAAAAAAATGTTACATATATATATATATATATATATATAAAGCTTCATTTCTGAAATAGTATATTAGATTTCATCTTCAATAATAATGTTTATGATAAGTCGATGGCGTTGCCATGAATTCACCTCTTGGTCAAACTCTTGCCAATATTTTGATGAATCATCTGGGAAAGTCCAGTTTTAATTCTATTAATAACCATAGACCTATTTTTTTTCGGGTAGCGGAACCAAGTCGATCTGCACAATGTCTACATGCTTAATGTCGATACTATAAAGTTAATTTAAATTACGTCGTTAGGTTCACTTGGGTTAAGTTAGGTTACATTATGCTCAGTTAAGTTACGCTTGGTTAGGTTTGTGTGGTTAGGTTGGTTAGTCATTTTTATTAAGAATCTAGAATGTATATTTGGAATCTGAAATCCATATACTTGCATAAGGTCGATCGTCGACATTACGAAATTCGATTTTGTTCATGCAACGCTTTTTTTATAGAGGTTATATCGGTGACACCTTCCTTCCTTTCTTATAATTCCGATCAAGTATACAGATTCTTTCAGTTTATTACCATTCATCCCAGCATCAGATTTACAATAGAGACAAAAGTAATAACTCTATTTCCTTCCTAGACATATTAATTAAAAGAGAAAACGACGCTTACATGACTTCCGTTCATAGAAAGAAGACCTACATCGGCCAAGACAATAACTTCTACAGCTTCTGACCAATTCTCTTTAATCTCAATACATGTCGAACTTTGGTTCGTAAAGCCTATAAACTTTGTTCCTTTTTTGTTGGTTTTCATGCAGAGATTGAGTATTTGCAGAATTTCTTTGTAGGAAATGGTTTTTCATCTTCCCTTTTCCTTCGTCAACTTCGTAACTACCTCGCTAATATTTATTAGCTCAGAGGCACTGCTTTAACAGACCGCCGTTATTTTCCCTTTCCTTTCTTGGGTGACCACTGTCAAACTCTTAAGACAGATTACACTAAAGACGCTTAACAAATTTTATCTACAGATTAACACTCTGCCCAGAGTACTGCAAAATTTTGTTGCTCGTGTGCAAATAGTTAATGAGTTGAGAGGACATCACATAGAGCATGGTTTGCATTACTGTAAGAGATTAATTTCCCATGTGTACAGAAAGTACAGTAAAAATTTCATGGTTTTTATTTCAGTTAATAAATAAAATACAAACCTTTTAAGGTATTAGATGTTTAAAAACTCACCCGATATATATATATATATATATATATATATATATATATATATATATATACGAGGGGAATCCAAAAAGTTTCCGGAAAAGTTTAATAATTCAATCATTTCAAATCAGAATTTAATGAATTCTTGTTTTGACATGAATTTGGACCTTCATACATATTAGGCCATGCTAAGACTTACACAACCTTGGTGACAGTGCTTTAAGACGGAGTTAAAAAGAACCCTATTTTTCATGGCAACGGAAATCTCAAAATTCGAGTGGAGAGCTAACATTAAATTCCTAACAAAACTTAAATGGAAACCACCACAAATACTTGATGCCTTACGTGAAGTTTATGGAGATGAAGCACCTAAGAAATCAGTCGTTTATGACGATCAAAAGATTCAAAACGGGTCAAGAGGTTCTTAATGATAACCAAAGGAGTGGAAGGCCATCAACATCAATTAATGAAGAAACTGTTGCTGCTGTTCGGTCACTAGTCGAAAAAGATCGTCGAATTTCCTGTGAAAAATAGCCAATGAGGTGGGTATCTCTCGTGGTTCTGCTCATTCCATTTTGGTGGATACCTTAGAACTTAGCAAACTTTCTGCTCGGTGGGTGCCTAAAGCGTTGCGCCAAGAACAGTTTGACCAAAGGGCTAGTCTTTCTGTTGATCTTTTGAATTGAATGGAAGTTCATGAAGATTGTTTTATGCATAGACTTGTAACAGGTGATGAAACCTGGATTTATCAGTATGATCCGGAAAGCAAAGTTCAGTCAAAACAATGGCTCCCAAGAGGATCAGATGGCCCAATCAAATTTAAAGCAGAAAGATCAGCTAAAAAGGTAATGGCTACAATTTTTTGGGATTGTGAAGGAATAATTTTAGTGGACTTTCTTGAAGGACAAAAAACAGTCACCGCCCAATATTATGGAAATGTTTTGAGGAAGCTGAAAGATAAGCTTGTTGAAAAAAGACCTGGTAAACTTCATCGCGGGGTGCTTTTCCATCACGACAATGCACCTACTCACACTGCAAATGCCTCAAGAGCCGTGTTACGGGAATTTCGATGGGAAATCATACCTCACCCCCCCCCCTACAGTCCGGATCTAGCCCCTTCCGACCTTTTTTTATTCCCAAAATTGAAGGATCACATAAAAGGAACGCGTTTCGACTCGATAGCAGATGCCAGAACAGCAGTTTTGAGATGGTTTTAGTCGAAAAACTCTGAATTTTATAAAAATGGATTGGAACGCTGGAAACATCGCTTAGACAAGTGTATAGAGATAGGTGGGAATTATGTCGAACGTTGTTGAGCATTCCTAAACGTATATCCTCTTTTGTTTTCTTTTATTAAAGTTATTTGACCATTCTGCAACTTTTATTAAAGGGTTTTTGTATTAAAGCTTTTTGAATTTTCCGGAAACTTTTTGGATTCCCTACGTATATATATATATATATATATATATATGGGATGAATTTCACAATTAAACACGTGAAATGAATGAATGACGCAAATCCACAAGGAAAAAGGAAAATGATTCCAAGGTCTTTCGTGTATTCAGAAGTACACCTCGTCAGGGAATGAAGGGAAAAGGCGGGATACCCAAAATATATACAGCGGGATGGAAAAACAAAAAGAGTTAATGCGAGGCAAAAGGAATTTTAACAAGATATTGTCAATTTTATACATTCCCGCACTGTTATTGAAATTATTTTTAAAATGGATAAATGCACATTCTAGAATATTCCTTTAAATTATATCTCTGTTTTTAATGAGCGTTTTAGAACTATCCCACTTCATACTATGATTACATCTATACATATGGTTAAACAATGCATTTTGATTATTTGCTGTTCTACACGCGTATTTATGCTGTTTTACCCTAATATCTAACGTTTTACCCGTTTGGCCTATATATGCTGAGTTACATTGGTACATCCGATCGAATACACACAACCAACCACATTATCCGGGCTATTCTTTATTAGGCGTGCTTCAACAGTATTATTGTACTTAAAGACCATTGATGCCAATTGCTTTAGGTAAAGTCGAGAGATATTGAAAATGAACATGGTTAGGTAGGCTAAGGATATTTTTACGCTCAAATTCCTTTACAGTTACATTATTATGATATAATACCTATTCTTGGCTTTCCTAAGGCAGTTGTCTAAAAATGAAATAGGATAACACTAGCAAAAGATCGGCGCTACGCGCCGATTTTCCTAGATCTGCGGTGCTTGGACCTTCGACCCAAACCGAATTGTGGGCCTACGGCGTATTTTATTTTGAACATCAATAGCCCTTTATCTGGATATCGTTCCCATTCCTCTCACCTTGGGCCTCAGTAATTGGGGTGCCTGTGGCCCTCTAATTACTGCCGAACCAATTATTCGGTCAATAAAACTACAGAAAAGAACGCAGCCATGAAAATCTAAAACTTCACAAATCTTGATACGATGAACTCGGATGTGAAGCTCAAGATTTTCATGACTGCGTTCTTTTCCATAGTTTTATTGACCAAATAATTGAACCGACAGTAATTGGAGGGTCGCAGGCCCCTAATTACTGAGGGTTAAATTATTTGGTCAATAAAACTATAGTCATGAAAATCTTAAGCTTCACAAATATTGACACAATGTGAAGCTCAAGATTTTCATTGCTGCGGTCTTTTCTATAGTTTTATCGCGGTGCTGGGGGCCCTCGGGCCCAGTAATTGGTGGTGGTGGGGGGGATTCACACATATATTTTCGTTCATTACTCATCACCCCCATCCACCATACGAAGTTTGGTCGAAATCGGTTCAGAAACGTAAAAGTTTTTTCTGCGGACAGACAGGCAGACACATTTTTACTAAATTATAATAGTAATGATGCCCGATTAGGTTAATTAAATGGCCGATTAGGTCAACTGAATGCCCGATTAGATTAATTGAATGTCCGGGTACGTTAATTGAATGCCCGGTTAGGTTAATTGTACACCCTTGACGATTGGTTAGGTTAAGTCATGATATTTTCGTTAACATCCACCCCGGGAACGCCAGGTCGCTCCGCTATTATTGAATACCCGGTTAGGTTCATTGAATGCCAGGTTAGGTCATCTGTACGCTCTTGACGATTGGTTAGGTTAAGTCATGATATTTTCGTTAAAGCCAACGAAAATATCACGACTTAACCTAACCAATCGTCAAGAGCGTACAGATGACCTAACCTGGCATTCAATGAACCTAACCGGGTATTCAATAATAGCGGAGCGACCCGGCGTTGCCGGGGTGGATGTTGAACGCTATATATATATATATATGCCCGGTTAGGTAAACTGAATGCCCGGTTAGGTTAATTGAATGCTCATTTAGGTCAACTGAATGCCCGATTAGGTTAATTAAATGGCAGGTTAGGTCAACTGAATGCCCGATTAGATTAATTGAATGCCCGGGTACGTTAATTGAATGCCCGGTTAGGTTAATTGTACACCCTTGACGATTGGTTAGGTTAAGTCATGATATTTTCGTTAAAGCCAACGAAAATATCACGACTTAACCTAACCAATCGTCAAGGGCGTACAGATGACGTAACCTGGCATTCAATGAACCTAACCGGGTATTCAATAATTTTACCATAGGTTTCGTAATGATCTTGATGACGTCATTTAATGTTTTAAAATTAATTATTTAATTGCTATTTTCTTACTTACAGCGACAGGCATAATGATATTAGGATACCTAATAGAAATTTTGTAATATTTTAAAGTGGGGAAAATAAATAATTTTCTAAAAATGATCTTCAACTATAAAAGCGCATCTAATCAGGTAACTTAATTAACGTATTTCTATGACAACTAAAAAATAGAATGATAAATCAATATCCTATCAAATTGTTTGTGTAGACGTAAAATTATGTGTACAAAAGCCACAGTAATAAAACGCACAAAAGTCACGGTAAATAATTTCGAGTGTGGCTCGTTTAACTTTAAACTCGTGTTTATTTAAATTGCTCGTTTTAATTATGTAATTTCTGTATTGAATCGATAAAGAAATCTTTTGTGAATCGAAAAATGTTAAAATTATAACAAATATCAAAATATTTGTATAAAAATCATTGAATTTTAAAAATATCAAAATATTTCGTATAAAAATCATTGAATTTAAAAAATGCATGTTTGTTTTTATTTTTTTGCAAAAAGTTCTTTATGAATTTTAAAAATATATACTTTTTTTAAATTGAATCGATAAATAAATCTTTTGTGAATCGAATGATATTAAATGTTTAGTAAATATTGACTTATTTTGTGCCAAAATTATGATTAAAAATGAAAAATTAAAAAAATGCGTGTACAGGCATGAGAAGAACTGTACCCCTAAAAGGGGGGAAAGAATTATGTTAGGGAATTTTTTTTAGCATGGGCACTGCACAATAAAAAGACGCATCGAATGGTGCAGACCGCATTGTTCTATACCAATTGTAGCGATCTGTAGGTGTGCGCAAAAAAACTGTTACATATATATATATATATATATATATATATATATATATATAAGGCTTCATTTCTGAAATAGTATATTAGATAATTTAGTACCAATATTCATGATATTGCATAAATCTGAATCTAAAAATTCAGAACTGATAATTCTCAATGCTCTAACAAACATAGCAGACAAATAGAAGATTTAATCGAGGGATGATGGTCAGAATAAAAATGCACATAAGAGTTATTATTAGTAGGCTTAAAATAAACTTCAAATTTGAACTGATTAAAGCATTTCCGAATTTTTAGATCCAGAAAAGTTAAGCTTCCATCATTTTCTTTTTAAACCGTGAACTTAATAGATGGGACTAAATTGTTGAGCCTACTAAGAAATAAGTCAACATCCAAATTATTAGGCCAAAGGCATAAAATATTATCTATATACCTGTATCAAACAAGGTTAAAATTAGCAATAGTAGGCAAAATTCTACTTTCAAAAAATTCCATAAATAAGTTAACTAATACCAGTCCATATATAAGTTAGCTAATATCCATCGCCAATCCAAATGACATAGCATAAAACTTATTTTCAAACTGAAATTTACAATCTTTGACGCAAAACTTAATTAACTCAATAAGAGTGTTGTGTTGAACAGGGTAAAGAATATTCAGAACTCTTATCTTTTAAAAACTCAAATAGGTCATCAACAGGGACTTTTGTGAATAACGAGTATATATCAAATTTCAAAACTTACCAATTTGAAATTAGGGTCATTTAGGGTCATTTTATTAACATCCTCCAGTGGGTCTCTCTTTAGAGGTTTGTACGTGTCACGGTCACTTAAGAAAGTATTCATCTTTACAGTGTAACTGTTTTTGTCCATGATGATCGAATTAGATTTGTCCGCTTTAGTTATATGTAATGAATCGTTATTTTTAAGTGATTTTAGGGCTTTTTCAAACCTCAAAGGACAATTCGATTCATACCTCGTATTAAAAGCACTATACACTCAACCTTTGGCTAAAGTCACCTCACTTTCGGATATATTACTCTTTTTCAAAATTGATAAAAGACTAAGCAATCAGTAAACTGCTGGGTTTTTTTTGGACAGAGAATCCGAACCCAAAACCTAACGCACATTTCGTATTGAAGTCAAGCTCATGAGACAAGTTAACAATATTACTAAAATCACTTTTTTTTTAGTCCAATAACTATTGCGAATGAAATCCTCCAGTCTATTGTTTAATTTTCTGTTCTGAGTTCTGCATCTTCTACGTAAGTTGTGTGAATATCGTCCAAAAGTGTACTTCTCCAAACAAGAGGAACGGTGGAAAATATATATCTTTTCTTACTTCGGACTCTCTGGAGTCATTTATCCATTTTAAAAATAATTTCAATAACAGTGCGGGAATGTATAAAATTGACAATATCCTGTTAAAATTCCTTTTGCTTCTCATTAACTCTTGTTAATTATGTGCTAATCTTTTTGTTTTTCCGTGCCGCTGTATATATTTTGGGCATCTCTCCTTCTCCCTTCATTCCCTGACGAGGTGTACTGTACTTCTGAATAAACGAAAGGCCTTGGAATCATTTTTCTTTTTTCTTGTTGGTTTGCATCATATATATATATATATATATACAGGGTGGGCGGAAAGTAGCTCCCTATTTTGGATTGGTAAAAAAATACGTATATTATCCATTTATTTCAGAAGAAATAATATGAAAAGGTAGGCATACATGGTAGGTTTTCTCTAAAATTCAATGTGGGCTCCAACTCTTTCCACCAGCTTCTGGAGCCGCCCAGGAATGGCGTCCACTGACTTTAGCAGGAACTCCGGCGGGATGGAGGGCATGACTTCCCGAATTCGGTCCTCCAGTTCTTCCAATGTCCTCGGTTTGGTGCGGTAGACTTCTTCCTTTACCCACCCCCAAAGAAAGAAGTCGCACGGTGTCAAGTCGGGGCTCCTGGCTGGCCATTGATGTGGACCACGACGACCCATCCAACGCCCAGGGAAGTGGGCATCCAGCCACTCACGGACAACAAGAGCGAAGTGCGGAGGGGCGCCATCTTGCATCAATATCAGATCGTCGATGTTCTCCCATGTGCTGACAACCGGCCAGACCTCGTTTCGCAACATAGCAAGGTACCGCTCAGCATTCATGGTGTTGCGCAGAAGGAACGGGCCCACAACCTGATCTGAGGTCATACCACACCACACCGTTACACTGAACCGATTCTGCCGTTTTTCAGCGGTAACCGTGCGACTTCTTTCTTTGGGGGTGGGTAAAGGAAGAAGTCTACCGCACCAAACCGAGGACATTGGAAGAACTGGAGGACCGAATTCGGGAAGTCATGTCCTCCATCCCGCCGGAGTTCCTGCTAAAGTCAGTGGACGCCATTCCTGGGCGGCTCCAGAAGCTGGTGGAAAGAGTTGGAGCCCACATTGAATTTTAGAGAAAACCTACCATGTATGCCTACCTTTTCATATTATTTTTTCTGAAATAAATGAATAATATACGTATTTTTTTACCAATCCAAAATAGGGAGCTACTTTCCGCCCACCCTGTATATATATATATATATATATATATATATATATATATGTAATATACATTGGCGGTCATAAGTATTCGTACAGAGAAATATTTTAGTTATATTCGTCCTTATCTTTTGTACCATGCCTAGGATAGTTATGAAAAGTTTACCATTTGTTTGAAAAAAATTTAACAAATAAAATAATTAGTTTAACTCCAACATATAATGTAAAACATCAAAGATTTGAAGAAAATAAAAAAAGTTAAAATACAAAAAGTTTTCGGACATTTACTTACAAAATTTTTTAAGACTTTGTGTTAGGGTGGGGTGATAAATAGTGGTATTTTTTTAGGTTAATATTCGTTTTTTGACCCAGTCACACCCAGCTATAACAGCAATATATATTGAATAACCAATCAAAACTGAATAAGAAAATATATATATTATCTTGTGCAAATTTGTATAAAATGTACTTTTTTAAAAAAAATATTTTCTACTTTCTAATATGTACGTATATAAATTTCGGTGGGTTTGTTTATTTTGGCTACCTTTTTGGACTTTTTTGGAGATTTTTATTGGCTTTTTTTGGCTACTTTTTCTTGCTTTTGCCTACTTCTTTCTGTTTTTTGTTAGTGTGGTGATTTTCGTTCTACTGTTATGACGTGTCAATCTTGTGAACTTGATTTTGAAGACCTAATCCGCCTTGTTGGCCTCGATGAAGCTAAAAGTTTAGATGTTTTTTCCAATCACGGCATAATTCCGACATCCGTGATTTGCCCTAAATGTAATACTGCCTGTATTTTAAGACAAGACTCGGTGTTTAGGTGCCGTAAAAAAAATCCCAAAAATAAGCGTGAGTGTGGATTTACTGTGGGTTTTACGTGCTGGGAATAGACGTCCTCATTATCGGAAATATTTCGCACGATACTTGTTCCTGGCAGAACATCCTGACGATTCTACAGTTCTGCATCACTTCCTTACTGCAATTGCAGAACTATATCCTCCAAAATAAGGTGACTGGTTAGGTTAAGTTAGGTTAGATTGTGTTTAGCACGAATGCAAACTTTTCTGGTCGATTTTGAGGTGTTTGCACGAATCTGCCATCCGTTTCCTGTGCAAATACGTAGTTTTCGAGATGACGATATCTCGAAAACTACGCATTTGCACAGGAAACGGATGGCAGATTCGTGCAGAGCACCTCCAAATTGACCAGAAACGTTTGCTCTCATTATAAAAAGAGACTGGGTCAAAAAACGAATAATTACCTTTTTTAGTTCCTATATTTTGAAACGAAACCATCCTTGCGGTGTTAAGCATTAAAAAATATTTCCACTGGTATATAATACATGGGGATGTGTTAATTTTCTACCTACCCCTACCAAGCTTTACACAATCTTTTATACCAGTCACGAGTGAAAAATACAGAGAAATAATCCACATTTTTGGCCGTAGAATGACTTTGATCAGGTAAATATGGTCATATAACACAATGAAATGTTTACTTTAATGAGAGGAATCTTGCTTTATATTTGAAAATATATTGATTTAAAAAATAACCAGTCTAATTATATATAAAAACAACCGAAATTTGACATTTCGCTCCTCTGATAAATACATTTTGCCTCTTTCAAAAAAATATAAACTAAGCAATGCATATACAGTATGTACAATTAGGGTGGAGCGAAAAATACTTTTTTTCTAGTATGAAGTTCTAATAGTGATTAAAAGTTGCATTTAGTGGACGATATATACCTGCCAAAATATAAGTTCATTTGTTTAATATTTTCAGCTGCCACCAGGGGGCTAAAGTTAACACAATTTTGGGTAAAAAGGAAAAAAATGCTTCTATTTTAGGTTTATCAAACTATTATAAAAGTTTATCTTAGAATTATCTAATAGTTTGATTAAGATTCTTAAATGATAAGAATTCGTTTTGTAAAAATGCCTTTTCATATGCTTAATATCTTCAGCTGCCACAAGAGAGCTGAAGTTAACTTAAAAATGACAATTAAGTATGATTCTGTATTTACTTGAAAAAGGGAACAGTAATAAATTAGGATGTCTCTCCTCCTTTATACTGGCTTGAGACAGTTAAGAAACGTTATTTCGTCCCTTAGCGGAGTTACCACCCTTTCCCCAACCAACCTCCCTCTAGAAAGGGTTCTTGCTGAAGACTATTTAGTAATTTGCTTTTGTGTCAAATTTTGGCTGTTTTTTCCTTGATTCTAATGTAGCACGAATCCAACCGTCTCTGTTTGTAGGTCCGCAGACTGATCCAGCAGCGTCTGTAACGAGCTTGACGCATCTCTCTACGGCTTGTGTATGACATGGAAACTGAAATAATTCTGAATGAAGAGTAGTACCATGTTTGATGCATGATTCAATATCATCAAGAGAAACTCCTTTGGTTATCGGTGGTTCTGCTATCTGAAAATCTTGCCACATAATGAGATCTGTATAGTCTTTGGCATAAAAATTTATTTCTGGCACCTTAAAATACCTGATAACATCTGTTTCTTGAATGCATGCCCTTGCTTTTATGATACGCCTAAATCCCAACTGACGCACATGCTCCCTTTCATCAGCTATCATTGCAATGAGAATGTTTTCTTGATTTGCGTAATATGCATTTCGCTGAATGACTGAGTCATGTACTCTCCTAAGCTCTTCACGGAGACACCGGCTTCTTGCAATCATATGCCACATATGTTTAGCACCATATTGGCATAATGGTTTACGCTTTATCTGAAACCACATTGGTGCGTATACCCTAACAATGAAAGTAGCTAATTCTTGTAAATTGCCTGAAAGATTCTCTGTGCTTGTATATAACCGCAGAGTCCTGTTTGCTGTGGTGAGCCACCTTGAATGTGATATATTGCCTGGACTCTTATGACTAAGACTCTTTGAGAATGTTCCACTTGATATAGCCTTGTGAATTTCAAGAAGGTATTTCTGGTCAGTACTTATGTCATCTACATCAACTTCACACATGTCCTCTTGAATTTCAATTGGTTTGAAGTTAACTATGGGAAGCTTTTCACAGTCTGAAAGTGCTCGGCCAATTTCTCCTGAAAATGCTCTTGGTCCAGTAGTGGTACCATCCAAGTGATGAAACAGATGGCGCAATGGAAGTTCATTAAGGTGTAAAAGGCATATCAGCCACTGCAATGGCTTATTAAAGGCTTCTTCCAGTAATCTTATTGTGCCTCCAATACTACCAGTGTTAACCACTGTCGAATCACAGCCAACTGCAACGATGTTCCCTATATCAACATTCCTTTCTTTCAAGCAATTCACTAGCGCTGTGCAAATGTATTTAGCTTTGCCACTGGAAGTTGTCAAACGTGCAAAGTACAGAGAGTGTGGTTCAGATATTATGCTGATATGCTCTTCGCGTTTGGTTCTTTGGTGGTTAGAGCCATCACTCTCCTGGACTTGAATCATTGTTTTATCCTTTCTGCCATCAAAGTATAATCCCCGCATGGTTTTTGGCTCTCCTATCTGTTGTAGTTCCTTTCTCTGTTTTTGTCTTTCACGTCTTAGCTTACTTCTGTCTATAATATTCCCTTTGTCTTCGGGAGTAACAATTTTAAGATCTGCCAATACTGCAGAAGCAATAGCAGCCCCAGCTCTGTCCGACATTTTATCTATCACAAGTAATTGCTAAAGAAGGCAGTGGCTCAGCATCTGTTGTTCTGATATTACATATTGAGTCGAGGTTGTATCTTCCTCATTATCTTCAGATATCTCTTCTAGTTGTTGAAGTTCACTTGTCTCTGTTTCGATTTGTAAGTTGGACGTATTGGTTATAGCAGCACTAGTTGTTTGTGAGGATTCCAGACGTGCTTTTTCCACTTCCTTTCGATGTTCTCTTGCTTGTAATCGTCTTGTGTGTGCTATGTCAATGCTTCCTATCACCATTATTCTGCGTGTTCGTTGGTCATTTAAAAAATCCTGCTCTTTTGGAGGGACTTTCTTACTCTTTTCACATGAGCATCTCCTAAACTCCTTACATTTGCAGGTGCAGATGTCAAACAAAGTGCATTTTGAAGAGTTTTCAAATTCTTCAAGCTGATTTTTGTACTTAGGCTGATCCTTGTGTGACTTGTATGGCTTTAATAAGGACCTGTATTTATCATGGTACACTCGCATCATCTGTAAAACGCGTGTATGTGAAACTATTGGCAAAGAGGCCTTCTTCCAAATATTTTCTACCTTTTTGGAAACTGCCTCTGCTATTTCAGAAAATGAAGGCTCCTTGTTATTCATCTGCTCCTTCACTAAATGTTTTGTGAACAGGTAATCTTTCGTAATGCAGTTATAAGTTGGTAGTTGCATATCACTCATCTCACAAGGTACTTCAAATATGGCACACTTCATATGTTCTCTAGTGAAATGTTTATATTTAGTATTTGATGCCATAATATTTTTAAGAAAAATTCACAATCACAAAATATCCTGTAACATCAAAACATTATATAATTAATATATATAATATATTTTATAAGTATATATAATATGTTATATAAATATATAATATATTATATGAATAAACTAAAATTATATAATACATTATAACAAGCATTTTATAATAAAATCAATATTATCTCTATATAAATCACTTTAAAATAAAGTTTTATAATATTCCGATCATATTAAAAAACTCTCCGATCAACTGAGTGACTAGGCCTACTACCTAAGAAGACAAGTGTTAACACACTGTTCTAATGACTCACAGAAAGAAATTCCTTCACACCAAAACCCTCCCCCACAACCCTCCCCAAACCCTCCCCCACAACATTCAGTGTAGTCTCAACATGACTCAGTTACTCTAAATTGTGTTAACTTCAGCTCTCTTGTGGCAGCTGAAGATATTAAGCATATGAAAAGGCATTTTTACAAAACGAATTCCTATCATTTAAGAATCTTAATCAACCTATTAGATAATTCTAAGATAAAATTTTATAATAGTTTGACAAACCTAAAATAGAAACATTTTTTTCCTTTTTACACAAAATTGTGTTAACTTTAGCCCCCTGGTGGCAGCTGAAAATTTTAAACAAATGAACTCTATTTTGGCAGGTATATATCGTCCACTAAATGCAACTTTTAATCACTATTAGAACTTCATATTAGAAAAAAAGTATTTTTCGCTCCACCCTAAATTGTACATATTATGTAACAATCATATGCTCACCATATAAGACGTTTTTCCTCCTTTGAATAAATTTATGATTCTATTGTACTTTTTTACGCTGATTACGAATTTGAAAACAGAATTTTTCTTTCACTGACCAATTTCGAAAGAAATGCAAATAAAATTTGACGGATTTTCTTACTTTTTTTGGTATATTTAATCGTACAAAAAAAAAGAAAAAGTATCTTACCTGAAATGTTTTTGCAGCTGATTTTCGCTTATAACTAGTACTAGGGGCTTCTCTTATAAGTGTCCAACAGTAGTCGACCAACATACTGGGGCTATATCTTTCTTGGTACCGCTTTTCCATGGTTGATATATCCTGATGAAATCTTTCACCATGCTCATCGCTGACAGCGCCCAGGTTTGATCAGAAGAAGTCCAGGTGGGAGTGCAGGAAATGCATTTTCAAAGACATGTTACACCCCATGGCTTGGTAATCACTAAGCATTTGCTTCATCAGGGAAACATAATTTTCTGAATTGACGCTGCCGAGGAAATTCGCAGTCACTTCTTTGAAAGCTTTCCATGCTGTTTTTTCAACCTCAAAGACTCATCAAATGCAGTGTCTTTCATCACTTCTCTGATATGTGGGCCCACAAAATAAAATTGTCTTCTTTGATTTTCGCTTCGCTGATTCTAGGGAACTTCTGTTTTAGGTATAGAAATCCAGGTCCGTCTTTATTCATGGCTTTTACAAAATTTTTCATCAAACAAAGTTTGATATGGAGAGGTGGTAAGAAAACTTTTGCTCGATCTACTAGGGGTTGATGGGCAACACTTTTCTGCCCTGGAACAAAATTTCGTTGAAGTGGCCACTCTTTCTGTGTATAATGACTTCCCTTAGCTCGGCTGTCCCACTCGCAAAAGAAACAAGAGAACTTTGTGTATTCGAACTGTAAGCCGAGGAGAAATGAAATCACTTTCAGATAATCACAGATATGCAAGGAATGTTTATCATAGTCAATATGTTTCAAAAGTAACTGCATATTGTCATATGATTCCTTCATATGAACTTTATGTGCAATCGAAACCGAAGGATAGACATTTCCGTTATGCAATAGTACAGCTTTCAAACTCAACTTGAATCGACAAAAAGCATCCATTCCTTAGGATTGTGCTCTCGAGTCTCGACCAAGTGCCTCCGTGAAAGCGTTCACATCATTACAATACACTAAATCACTTGCCATAGAGATATAAATAAATATATGTATATTATATATAAACATGCAAATACAAATAATAATATGCATAATATAAAGATTTTATACAAAATAAATGACCAATAATAAATCTCGTATTATGATGCAAACTGAGGAATGCTATCTCGATCTCAAAGAGTTTTAAATTGCAAATCCCTCAAAAACTGTGGGTGATAGAAGAAATCTGTTTTCATTTTCATAATCAGCATAAAAACGAATATAAAAGTCACCCACATTTACCAAAAGGAGAAAAACTTTGTTGAACAGTGCTATGGGCATAACATAATATATGCATTTTAAAACATTTTACAAACATTTTACAAACACATTCTTGCTATAGTAATAATTATGCGATCAAGTGATCTCGGGAACTGTTCCATAGTGACAAATTACAGATGGATCTTCACACTCCTCATCACTTTCAGAACCAATAAATCCCTTTCGTTTTCTGAGGGTGCATGTCGATGTATACTTGACTGCACTAGTTCCTTCACCAGGATCAATGTCATTTGTTTCAATATTTGATATAATCTCCCTGACGGCACCCTGATCATCGAGTATTTCTCCTAGCTCGTCGATGTCTACTGTACATATTGGAAGGCTTTCTCCATTTCTGCTTTATATTTATCTGATAGTTCACGTTGACGTTGCCTCCGCATCATTGCAGCATACCAAACAGGATCAACTCCCTTGTCACACTGCATTTTCCTTTCTGTACGCTGGTCTTGTAGATATTTAGTTTCAGTGGCACTCACAGATGCACCGAACTCATCTCTGCATTGCCTGATCTTCTCGGAGCTGACTGCTGCTACATCATACAGACTATTTGATTTGTCCCTCAGTTTCTTGTATTCACTGATTGCTTTCCCACTGGTCTTTCCCGCTCTGATTCTCTTCTTGCCTTCTTTGATGACTGACCAGTTCTTCTCTAAACGTTTCAATATGGCCGCTGGTGTGACACAGTAGACTGTATCATGGTAGTATTTACAGTATATCATTTTCTTCACTTCATATAATGCCAATCTTGTCCCATCAGCAAACTTTCTGAGAGGAGAAAAAATTAATATCAGGGTTCAGAAGAGGACCAGACTGGTGTGTTTGTCGGCTGGTCATATCGAAATTGGAGTTCTTGGAACAAAAAAAATGCAGTTAGTTTAGTAACGATGCTCGTTTGTAATATTAAAATATACACTATATCTATACTGAAATATATTATGACATGATATACAAACATATAGTCATCTATGGTTGATTTGCATGAACTATTGCAATAGTTAAATGATTTAAACAGTTTATACTCATATAATTAAATAATATTTACATTGACAGCATTTTATTTATTTTTCTATTTCATAAAAATATTCTTTCTGATATTTTTATCATGAAAATCTTTCAGAAACAACTTTATACTGGAAATAATTCTATATTACAGTGTATTTGCTATTGGTGGAATTGTCAATTACAATGGCTAACAAGTGTTTTTCATCAGATATAATATAATTATGGGTGGGCTAGATCGCTGTTGGGATGCTGATTCCAAATCTTTTTCGGTTTTCCTCTAACACGTCTAGTTTTCGAGATGAGACCGATCATAATACAGTACTGTGTATAATAATAATAATTTTACTACTAATAATAATAATAATCTTACTAATAATAAATTCTCTATCAGTCATGGCGGATAACTTGTTGAAAATAGTCTCATATAATGTAAGGTCAGTGAGGAATTCAACTGTAGATGTTCATAAAATCTGCGATAATGCAGATTTGATACTCCTGCAGGAGCACTGGCAACCTAAGCAAGAGCTAAAATTCCTCTCTACCATTCATGATGACTTTATGTACCATGCGTCATCAGCAGTAGACTTGTCAGATGAATTAATGTACGGTAGGCCTTTTGGTGGTGTTGCTTTCTTATTAAGGAAAAATTTGTCAAAACATATAAGATTTTTAACAAGCGATAATGTAAGGTTGTTAGGCATTGAATTACAAGTGAACAATGATTGCATATTAATTGTAAACTGCTATTTACCATACAACAACGGCAGTAATCTAGATGAATACATTGATTTGCTGTACAAAATTAAGTCATTATCAGATAACCCCAAATATTCTCACTGTATAATAATGGGGGACTTTAACGCACATGTGAACTCGGAATTCTTTGTAGAATTGGGTAACATGTGCGAGTCGGCCAATTTAAGTATAAGTGATGTAGATGTATTAGGGGTAGCCAGTGGTAATTTTACATACGTTAGCGATATGAGTGGTACCACCAGGTGGATTGATCATTGTCTCACTAGTAATAATCTAAAGGATCGAATTGTTAGAGTTCATATTTTGCATGATTTCCTTCTTTCTGACCATAGACCATTAGAAATATAATTAACGTTACCAATTTATGCGCAGCATGACATAACAAGAACTCAATAGGTAAGAATAATCGCGTCGATTGGTCCAATGTTAATATGCAGCAGAGAATAGAATACAAAGACAGAACATGTCACCTCTTTAATAATTTAGAAATTTTGCACCTTACCTGTAATAATCCTTGCTCAAATGATTCTCACTGTAAACTCATAGATAGGTATTATAGTAAGAAATATCCCTGTTGAGAGAAGCAGGAAGCCCCATGATTAAATCTTACAACTATCATACTAAGGTTATTCCTGGATGGAATGATTTTATTGACCCCCTGAAGAGGGACTCGAAAGACGCCTATGATTTGTGGTGCTTCATGGTAGACCCAGATTAGGACCAGTATACATGAATATGTGTAGAAGTCGGGGTCAGTATAAGGCGGCCATAAGGCGATGTAAACAGGAAGAAGAGTCTACTGTATTCGATCATCAAAAGCCTGTGAAGCTCGCATAAATAACGATAATAAAATTTTTTGGATATTTGTTAAGAATCAACCGGGTGTCAAAAATGTCCACCCTCCGACAATCGATGGGGTGTCGGGGGAGGATGAAATTGCAAAGCTGTGGAAAAATCACTACTCTAACATTTTAACGGTGTGAGTAGGGATAATCTTAAGATGGATTGCAGCGAAACGATTGTGGGAGGGACAAGGGAAAATATTTTGATATCATTTTCTGAAGTAAAGAGGTTAATTAAAGAGTTAAAGACTGGTTCTGCGTCAGGGGTAGATGACTTATCGAATGAGCACTTAAAATATGCAAATGACGTAGTATGTCTGCATATATCATTGCTCCTATCAGCCATGCTTGCTCATAGCTATATCCCTGCAGAGTTCATGAGGGTATATATCTTGCCCCTCGTCAAAAATAAGTACGGAGACATTCTGTCCAGCAATAATTACAGGCCTATTGCTGTCGCTTCCTGCGTCTCGAAACTACTAGAAAAACTCTTGTTACTCCGATTAAATGATTTCCTATGGACATCTCCTAATCAGTTTGGCTTTAAAAAGTCCCACTCAACTGACCTGTGTATCTATGTACTTAAAGAAACAATAGCTAAATACATTGATAGTAATTCAACCATTTATAGCTGTTTCCTTGATATAAGTAAGACATATGAGAGGGTGAACCACAATATTTTATTTGCAAAACTAGAAGACAGGAAGGTTCCCATGTACATATTAAATTTATTGAAATTTTGGTATTCCCACCAATCTTTCACTGTTAGGTCGGGCAATGTACTATCCGAGTGTTTTGGCTCATCTTGTGGGGTGAGACAAGGCTCCTTGCTCTCCCCTATGCTGTTTAATGTGTATATTGACGGATTAATTGCTTCACTTAATGAGGCAACAGTGGGATGTTGTATAGATAACACAAGGATAAAAACTTAGTTTATGCCGATGATATGGTGTTAATAAGTCCCTCTGTTAAATGTCTGGATCGGCTACTAAATGTCTGCGAAGTGTATTCGCAGAAACATGATATTCTTTTTAAAGTTACAAAAACTAAGGTTATGCAATTTCATCCTAAAAACTGTAATCAGCCAACTGATATAAGGTTTAAAATGAATGGTGAAGTAATTGAGGAAGTACAAGAGTTTAAGTATTTGGGTCAAACTATTACCAGCTCCTTGAGTGATGACTCAGACATAAGAAAAACAATCTCGAAGCCTGTGTGCTAAAGCGAATATGACCATAAGGAACTTTCGTTTCTGTACAAGTGAAGCTAAAAACACACTCTTTCGTACTTTCTGCAATAATATATACGGTCAGCAACTCGGGTGAATTATAAAAGGGTTCTGGCAGAACCCTAAATTTGCTGTACAACAGGTCTTTTAGACTCTTACATAAATTACCCCCGAGATGCTCAGCTTCACAAATGTTTGCTACCCGCAATGTCCCGAGCTTTCTGGAGGTAAAAGACGTACTGAACACAGTCTAATGCAAAGAATTAAAAAATCAACCAACCCGATCATCCAAGCTATCCATGAGTCCTGCCATTTATCCTCTAAGTTATGGACTTCTTGGTATGAAAACGTCTGTCTGTAGCTCCACTTAACTTCGACAGTGCAGTATATTTCTACTCAATTGTATATATATATCCTTAGTATATGAACTGTCATTGTATTAATAATATTTGTCATATGGACTATAGTCTGCCAATAAACCTTTTCATTTTCATTTCATTTCATTTCATATATACTGTATAATAATAGTATATATAATATAATATATAATACTATATATAATATATACACACATTATATAATATGCGTCCTTTATATAATAAAATAATACATATATATATGCATATAACTACACAGACAGTCCCCGACTTACGTAAGGGTTCGTTTCAGAAGGATTTACTAAGTAATTTTTTCCGGAAGTTGGATTGACCCTTCCATAGGTAATCATTGAACAAGATAAATACTTCTTTTGTAACTTAAAAAAACTAAATACAGTATTGTAGCAAAAAAGCATAGGAAAGAAAGGTAATTAAGTAGTTTAAAATACTGTACTGTCCTGCACACTTACGATCACTTGGGCGCTTTCCAGTCATTATTGCGGCACAATTAAGTGCGATTTTACGAAAAAAGTTTGGAGATGATGCGGAGGGGATTTATGAGAGCATTTATGTAAGTCGAATTTGCGTAAGTATATTTGTATATAATATAATATACCGGTGTCCCAATAAAATGTTTACACATCATATAACATATATATATATATATATATATATGATGAATAAAACCACGAAGGAAAGGAAACACAAAATGGTGCTCAAGCGCTTTCGTCTAATGACATCCTCAGGAACACTGAAGTACATAAAAAGGTTAAGCCTATATATAGGTTACAGAAAGAAAAAAAGAAAAAATAAATAACATACACACACACACACATATATTTATATATATATATATATATATATTATATATATATATATATACATACATATCTATATATACAAATACATACATACATACATACATACATATATATACAATAAACAGAGAAGTAAAAAATAATAAAAAATTAAAAATTAAAACCTTAAAGGATTACCAGTGAGGCATACAGATTTGTAAGGAAAAATATCGATTTTTAGCACAAGATCAAATGGATTATAAAAATACAAATTTATACTGGAACTCTGCCGGGTTTTAACACAATGCTGCCTATGGTCAGGTTTCGATATATATAAAAAATAAAATGCAAATTAAAAGTTAATCGATTTTTAGCACAAGATCAAATGGATTATAAAAATACAAATTTATACTGGAACTCTGTCCGGGTTTTAACACATTGCTGCCTATGGTCAGGTTTCGATATATATAAAAAAATAAAATGCAAATTAAAAGTTAATAAAGTAGAAGATAAGTTTACCAAAGATTTAATGTTTTACACTTCTTATCTAAATCTGTTTTAAAGGAATTCAACATAACAGGATCGAGTTGAAAAAGACCTTTGCTTATGTTGAAGTTATTTGAAAGTTGGATAATGGCAGACTCAAGAATATTCTTTAACAATGTTGCTTGAATGGAATAAAACTGAAGCATTATTCCAATCAATACAGTGGGCTAACTCTGACAAATGGACAAAAAGGGCACTGGACAACTGTCCTGTTCTAACGGAATATTGATGCTGTTTTATACGTGTGTGCAATCCTTTCCCGTCTGACCTATGTAAAAGGAATCACACTGTTTACAACCAATTTTATAGATAATGCCTGAATTATTGGTAGGGCTATTTTTTACTATGATATTTTTCACAATATTGTTATATGAAAATACTACATTAATATCCAAAAGTTTAAGTACATTAGCAATGCCTAAAAAGCCCGGGAAAAATGGAAGTACTAAAATATTTTTTGACAAAGTACGAGTGTTAATATTGACACGATAGAAAGTTCGTTTTGCCTTGTTGAGACAAGATTCCATAAACGCAGATGGATAACACAAATCACTTCCAATACCGTTGATTTTTTCCAATTCGGCATCGATGTATTCCGGACTGGCGATCCTAAGGGCGCGGAGAAACATTGATGAAAATATGGCCTTCTTAGTGGGGACATGATACCCCCACTAAGAAGGCCATATTTTCATCAATGTTTCTCCGCGCCCTTAGGATCGCCAGTCCGGAATACATCGATGCCGAATTGGAAAAAATCAACGGTATTGGAAGTGATTTGTGTTATCCATCTGCGTTTATGGAATCTTGTCTCAACAAGGCAAAACGAACTTTCTATCGTGTCAATATTAACACTCGTACTTTGTCAAAAAATATTTTAGTACTTCCATTTTTCCCGGGCTTTTTAGGCATTGCTAATGTACTTAAACTTTTGGATATTAATGTAGTATTTTCATATAACAATATTGTGAAAAATATCATAGTAAAAAATAGCCCTACCAATAATTCAGGCATTATCTATAAAATTGGTTGTAAACAATGTGATTCCTTTTACATAGGTCAGACGGGAAAGGATTTGCACACACGTATAAAACAGCATCAATATTCCGTTAGAACAGGACAGTTGTCCAGTGCCCTTTTTGTCCATTTGTCAGAGTTAGCCCACTGTATTGATTGGAATAATGCTTCAGTTTTATTCCATTCAAGCAACATTGTTAATAGAAATATTCTTGAGTCTGCCATTATCCAACTTTCAAATAACTTCAACATAAGCAAAGGTCTTTTTCAACTCGATCCTGTTATGTTGAATTCCTTTAAAACAGATTTAGATAAGAAGTGTAAAACATTAAATCTTTGGTAAACTTATCTTCTACTTTATTAACTTTTAATTTGCATTTTATTTTTTTATATATATCGAAACCTGACCATAGGCAGCATTGTGTTAAAACCCGGCAGAGTTCCAGTATAAATTTGTATTTTTATAATCCATTTGATCTTGTGCTAAAAATCGATATTTTTCCTTACAAATCTGTATGCCTCACTGGTAATCCTTTAAGGTTTTAATTTTTAATTTTTATTATTTTTACTTCTCTGTTTATTGTATATATATGTATGTATGTATGTATGTATGTATTTGTATATATAGATATGTATGTATATATATATGTGTGTGTGTGTATGTATGTTATTTATTTTTTCTTTTTTTCTTTCTGTAACCTATATATAGGCTTAACCTTTTTATGTACTTCAGTGTTCCTGAGGATGTCATTAGACGAAAGCGCTTGAGCACCATTTTGTGTTTCCTTTCCTTCGTGGTTTTATTCATCATATATATATATATATATATATGTTAATATGATGTGTAAACATTTTATTGGGACACCCGGTATATTATATTATATACAAATATACTTACGCAAATTCGACTTTACATAAATGCTCTCATAAATCCCCTCCGCATCATCTCCAAACTTTTTTCGTAAAATCGCACTTAATTGTGCCGCAATAATGACTGGAAAGCGCCCAAGTGATCGTAAGTGTGCAGGACAGTACAGTATTTTAAACTACTTAATTACCTTTCTTTCCTATGCTTTTATTGCTACAATACTGTATTTAGTTTTTTTAAGTTACAAAAGAAGTATTTATCTTGTGTTCAATGATTACCTATGGAAGGGTCAATCCAACTTCCGGAAAAATTTACTTAGTAAATCCTTCTGACGAACCCTTACGTAAGTCGGGGACTGTCTGTGTAGTTATATGCATATTATATGTATTATTTTATTATATAAAGGACGCATATTATATAATGTGTGTATATATATATATATAGTATTATATATTATATTATATATACTATTATATTATACAGTATATATGAAATGAAATGAAATGAAAATGAAAAGGTTTATTGGCAGACTATAGTCCATATGACAAATATTATTAATACAATGACAGTTCATATACTAAGGATAGAATATATATATACAATTGAGTAGAAATAATACTGCACTGTCGAAGTTAAGTGGAGCTACAGACAGACGTTTTCATACCAAGAAGTCCATAACTTAGAGGATAAATGGCAGGACTCATGGATAGCTTGGATGATCGGGTTGGTTGATTTTTTAATTCTTTGCATTAGACTGTGTTCAGTACGTCTTGTTACCTCCAGAAAGCTCGGGACATTGCGGGTAGCAAACATTTGTGAAGCTGAGCATCTCGGGGGTAATTTATGTAAGAGTCTAAAAGACCTGTTGTACAGCAAATTTAGGGTTCTGCCAGAACCTTTTTATAATTCACCCAGAGTTGCTGACCGTATATATTATTGCAGAAAGTACGAAAGAGTGTGTTTTTAGCTTCACTTGTACAGAAACGAAAGTTCCTTATGGTCATATTCGCTTTAGCACACAGGCTTCGAGATTGTTTTCTTATGTCTGAGTCATCACTCAAGGAGCTGGTAATAGTTTGACCCAAATACTTAAACTCTTGTACTTCCTCAATTACTTCACCATTCATTTTAAACCTTATATCAGTTGGCTGATTACAGTTTTTAGGATGAAATTGCATAACCTTAGTTTTTGTAACTTTAAAAAGAATATCATGTTTCTGCGAATACACTTCGCAGACATTTAGTAGCCGATCCAGACATTTAACAGAGGGACTTATTAACACCATATCATCGGCATAAACTAAGTTATTTATCCTTGTGTTATCTATACAACATCCCACTGTTGCCTCATTAAGTGAAGCAATTAATCCGTCAATATACACATTAAACAGCATAGGGGAGAGCAAGGAGCCTTGTCTCACCCCACAAGAGGAGCCAAAACACTCGGATAGTACATTGCCCGACCTAACAGTGAAAGATTGGTGGGAATACCAAAATTTCAATAAATTTAATATGTACATGGGAACCTTCCTGTCTTCTAGTTTTGCAATAAAATATTGTGGTTCACCCTCTCATATGTCTTACTTATATCAAGGAAACAGCTATAAATGGTTGAATTACTATCAATGTATTTAGCTATTGTTTCTTTAGTACATAGATACACAGGTCAGTTGAGTGGGACTTTTAAAGCCAAACTGATTAGGAGATGTCCATAGGAAATCATTTAATCGGAGTAACAAGAGTTTTTCTAGTAGTTTCGAGACGCAGGAAGCGACAGCAATAGGCCTGTAATTATTGCTGGACAGAATGTCTCCGTACTTATTTTTGACGAGGGGCAAGATATATACCCTCATGAACTCTGCAGGGATATAGCTATGAGCAAGCATGGCTGATAGGAGCAATGATATATGCAGACATACTACGTCATTTGCATATTTTAAGTGCTCATTCGATAAGTCATCTACCCCTGACGCAGAACCAGTCTTTAACTCTTTAATTAACCTCTTTACTTCAGAAAATGATATCAAAATATTTTCCCTTGTCCCTCCCACAATCGTTTCGCTGCAATCCATCTTAAGATTATCCCTACTCACACCGTTAAAAATGTTAGAGTAGTGATTTTTCCACAGCTTTGCAATTTCATCCTCCCCCGACACCCCATCGATTGTCGGAGGGTGGACATTTTTGACACCCGGTTGATTCTTAACAAATATCCAAAAAATTTTATTATCGTTATTTATGCGAGCTTCACAGGCTTTTGATGATCGAATACAGTAGACTCTTCTTCCTGTTTACATCGCCTTATGGCCGCCTTATACTGACCCCGACTTCTACACATATTCATGTATACTGGTCCTAATCTGGGTCTACCATGAAAGCACCACAAATCATAGGCGTCTTTCGAGTCCCTCTTCAGGGGGTCAATAAAATCATTCCATCCAGGAATAACCTTAGTATGATAGTTGTAAGATTTAATCATGGGGCTTCCTGCTTCTCTCAACAGGGATATTATCTTACTATAATACCTATCTATGAGTTTACAGTGAGAATCATTTGAGCAAGGATTATTACAGGTAAGGTGCAAAATTTCTAAATTATTAAAGAGGTGACATGTTCTGTCTTTGTATTCTATTCTCTGCTGCATATTAACATTGGACCAATCGACGCGATTATTCTTACCTATTGAGTTCTTGTTATGTCATGCTGCGCATAAATTGGTAACGTTAATTAATATTTCTAATGGTCTATGGTCAGAAAGAAGGAAATCATGCAAAATATGAACTCTAACAATTCGATCCTTTAGATTATTACTAGTGAGACAATGATCAATCCACCTGGTGGTACCACTCATATCGCTAACGTATGTAAAATTACCACTGGCTACCCCTAATACATCTACATCACTTATACTTAAATTGGCCGACTCGCACATGTTACCCAATTCTACAAAGAATTCCGAGTTCACATGTGCGTTAAAGTCCCCCATTATTATACAGTGAGAATATTTGGGGTTATCTGATAATGACTTAATTTTGTACAGCAAATCAATGTATTCATCTAGATTACTGCCGTTGTTGTATGGTAAATAGCAGTTTACAATTAATATGCAATCATTGTTCACTTGTAATTCAATGCCTAACAACCTTACATTATCGCTTGTTAAAAATCTTATATGTTTTGACAAATTTTTCCTTAATAAGAAAGCAACACCACCAAAAGGCCTACCGTACATTAATTCATCTGACAAGTCTACTGCTGATGACGCATGGTACATAAAGTCATCATGAATGGTAGAGAGGAATTTTAGCTCTTGCTTAGGTTGCCAGTGCTCCTGCAGGAGTATCAAATCTGCATTATCGCAGATTTTATGAACATCTACAGTTGAATTCCTCACTGACCTTACATTATATGAGACTATTTTCAACAAGTTATCCGCCATGACTGATAGAGAAATTATAAGATTATATTATATTAGTAGTAAAATTATTATTATTATACACAGTACTGTATTATGATCGGTCTCATCTCGAAAACTAGACGTGTTAGAGGAAAACCGAAAAAGATTTGGAATCAGCATCCCAACAGCGATCTGCCCACCCATAATTATATTATATCTGATGAAAAACACTTGTTAGCCATTGTAATTGACAATTCCACCAATAGCAAATACACTGTAATATAGAATTATTTCCAGTATAAAGTTGTTTCTGAAAGATTTTCATGATAAAAATATCAGAAAGAATATTTTTATGAAATAGAAAAATAAATAAAATGCTGTCAATGTAAATATTATTTAATTATATGAGTATAAACTGTTTAAATCATTTAACTATTGCAATAGTTCATGCAAATCAACCATAGATGACTATATGTTTGTATATCATGTCATAATATATTTCAGTATAGATATAGTGTATATTTTAATATTACAAACGAGCATCGTTACTAAACTAACTGCATTTTTTTGTTCCAAGAACTCCAATTTCGATATGACCAGCCGACAAACACACCAGTCTGGTCCTCTTCTGAACCCTGATATTAATTTTTTCTCCTCTCAGAAAGTTTGCTGATGGGACAAGATTGGCATTATATGAAGTGAAGAAAATGATATACTGTAAATACTACCATGATACAGTCTACTGTGTCACACAGCGGCCATATTGAAACGTTTAGAGAAAAACTGGTCAGTCATCAAAGAAGGCAAGAAGAGAATCAGAGCGGGAAAGACAGTGGGAAAGCAATCAGTGAATACAAGAAACTGAGGGACAAATCAAATAGTCTGTATGATGTAGCAGCAGTCAGCTCCGAGAAGATCAGGCAATGCAGAGATGAGTTCGGTGCATCTGTGAGTGCCACTGAAACTAAATATCTACAAGACCAGCGTACAGAAAGGAAAATGCAGTGTGACAAGGGAGTTGATCCTGTTTGGTATGCTGCAATGATGCGGAGGCAACGTCAACGTGAACTATCAGATAAATATAAAGCAGAAATGGAGAAAGCCTTCCAATATGTACAGTAGACATCGACGAGCTAGGAGAAATACTCGATGATCAGGGTGCCGTCAGGGAGATTATATCAAATATTGAAACAAATGACATTGATCCTGGTGAAGGAACTAGTGCAGTCAAGTATACATCGACATGCACCCTCAGAAAACGAAAGGGATTTATTGGTTCTGAAAGTGATGAGGAGTGTGAAGATCCATCTGTAATTTGTCACTATGGAACAGTTCCGAGATCACTTGATCGCATAATTATTACTATAGCAAGAATGTGTTTGTAAAATGTTTGTAAAATGTGTTTCTAAAATGCATATATTATGTTATGCCCATAGCACTGTTCAACAAAGTTTTTCTCCTTTGGTAAATGGGGTGACTTTTATATTCGTTTTTATGCTGATTATGAAAATGAAAACAGATTTCTTCTATCACCCACAGTTTTTGAGGGATTTGCAATTTAAACTCTTTGAGATCGAGATAGCATTCCTCAGTTTGCATCATAATACGAGATTTATTATTGGTCATTTATTTTGTATAAAATCTTTATATATGCATATTATTATTTGTATTTGCATGTTTATATATAATATACATATATTTATTTATATCTCTATGGCAAGTGATTTAGTGTATTGTAATGATGTGAACGCTTTCACGGAGGCACTTGGTCGAGACTCGAGAGCACAATCCTAAGGAATGGATGCTTTTTGTCGATTCAAGTTGAGTTTGAAAGCTGTACTATTGCATAACGGAAATGTCTATCCTTCGGTTTCGATTGCACATAAAGTTCATATGAAGGAATCATATGACAATATGCAGTTACTTTTGAAACATATTGACTATGATAAACATTCCTTGCATATCTGTGATTATCTGAAAGTGATTTCATTTCTCCGGCTTACAGTTCGAATACACAAAGTTCTCTTGTTTCTTTTGCGAGTGGGACAGCCGAGCTAAGGGAAGTCATTATACACAGAAAGAGTGGCCACTTCAACGAAATTTTGTTCCAGGGCAGAAAAGTGTTGCCCATCAACCCCTAGTAGATCGAGCAAAAGTTTTCTTACCACCTCTCCATATCAAACTTTGTTTGATGAAAAATTTTGTAAAAGCCATGAATAAAGACGGACCTGGATTTCTATACCTAAAACAGAAGTTCCTAGAATCAGCGAAGCGAAAATCAAAGAAGACAATTTTATTTGTGGGCCCACATATCAGAGAAGTGATGAAAGACACTGCATTTGAGAGTCTTTGAGGTTGAAAAAAACAGCATGGAAAGCTTTCAAAGAAGTGACTGCGAATTTCCTCGGCAGCGTCAATTCAGAAAATTATGTTTCCCTGATGAAGCAAATGCTTAGTGATTACCAAGCCATGGGGTGTAATGTCTTTGAAAATGCATTTCCTGCACTCCCACCTGGACTTCTTCTGATCAAACCTGGGCGCTGTCAGCGATGAGCATGGTGAAGATTTCATCAGGATATATCAACCATGGAAAAGCGGTACCAAGAAAGATATAGCCCCAGTATGTTGGTCGACTACTGTTGGACACTTATAAGAGAAGCCCTAGTACTAGTTATAAGCGAAAATCAGCTGCAAAAACATTTCAGGTAAGATACTTTTTCTTTTTTTTGTACGATTAAATATACCAAAAAAGTAAGAAAATCCGTTCAAATTTTATTTGCATTCTTTCGAAATTGGTCAGTGAAAGAAAATTCTGTTTTCAAATTCGTAATCAGCGTAAAAAAGTACAATAGAATCATAAATTTATTCAAAGGAGGAAAAACGTCTTATATGGTGAGCATATGATTGTTACATAATATGTACATTTAGGGTGGAGCGAAAAATACTTTTTTCTAATATGAAGTTACTAAAGTGATTAAAAGTTGCATTTAGTGACGATATATACCTGCCAAAATATGAGTTCATTTGTTTAAAATTTTCAGCTGCCACCAGGGGGCTAAAGTTAACACAATTGTGTAAAAAGGAAAAAAATGTTTCTATTTTAGGTTTGTCAAACTATTTATAAAATTTTATCTTAGAATTATCTAATAGGTTGATTAAGATTCTTAAATGATAGGAATTCGTTTTGTAAAAAATGCCTTTTTCATATGCTTAATATCTTCAGCTGCCACAAGAGAGCTGAAGTTAACACAATTTAGAGTAACTGAGTCATGTTGAGACT